>PYWC01000036.1:1119313-1236738 GCA_003182015.1 Tuber magnatum
AAATATATTTCAAGAAGCTAGGAAGATACTCTACCATATACTCTAGCCTTAGGATCATTCACCCAGTTTTGTGGTTGTTGGCAATTGTTATCCTTTTCCCTTAAATGCATCCAAATACATGTCTTTTAAAATTCCCAGAGCTATAAACAAGATGATTTCTGTAAGCCCCCATCATGTGTAAGAGATGTTGGTAATATTTAAATATCAATTGCTTTGAACATGTGCTAGTGCCTCTGGAAGTATATGAACAAGGGCTGGAAATGTGTATTTACAATGTGCTCTGGCGTAGAGCTTGGCTCTACCCTAAAAGTACTCAATAAAATTGAGTTCACAGTGATATACAGGATAAAAAGTCACTTGATGTCCAGCAGCCGCAATAGTTTCTTACAATTCCTGTAACTGGTACAGGTACTAGGTTATGTTTTATGTTTTGTTTTAGTGTATCATTTGATACTTGTTATGTTTCAAAGGTATCACATGATACTTTGAATGTTTTATGTTTTATTTGATAGCATCATTTGATACTGGTTATGTTTCAAAGTTATCACTTGATACTGGGAATGTTTTATGTTTTATTTGAATGTATCGTCTGATACTTGTTATGTTTCAAAGGTATCACTTGATACTTTGAATATTTTATATTTTGTTTTACAGTATCGTTTAATACTTGTTATGTTTGAAAGATATCGCTTGATACTTTGAATAGTTTATGTTATCACTCATAGTGGAGATGAGTGGGAACTTGTATTTAAATACCGCTGATTCCACAATAGGAACAGCAGACTTCCACTGACAGTATTCCTAATAGACTTGGTTGAATGGCTACTACTTGATCTTCTATTATGCCCCTTTGAAGCCTCCTTCAGTGTATACAGCTCCCGCCTCTTGCTGAGCAAGCAGGCCACCTGTTAGTATCGTACTCCAAGCATGATTAGCACCCTAAGTGTGAACACATTACCTTTTTTTAACTTTAGCAAGTGGTTATAAATACTGTACCTGGACGAGGCCTGATCAACCTACAGACGTCTACCGGGAAACGCTAGCAGCTGGAAGTGGCAGAACCCACAGTGGTCGGCTTCGCCAGCACAAACGATGGAACCTCTCAGGTTGAGGAATGGGAAGCAGACCCCACAAGAAGGGCTAGAATGCCCCAGACAACCCAAGGAGCCAAGGGACATGGCCGAGTCCAGCACTGACGAAGCTGCCAAGGAGCTTGCGAAAGACCAGGCTTCACAAACCTTACAACAAGCTAAAGAAGAACAAGTCGAGACATCGGAAGACCCCCCACGGTCATGGAAGAACACCTCTCAGTCAGAAGACAGCTCAAGGGATGAAAGCAAATCCGATATGTCTAGCTCAGGAGGCCTGCTGCCTCTATCAGAACTACCAACTGGCAGTGCTGAGAACTAGCCAGGAAAGAAGCTCCAGAGAAAGTTACCATTATCAGAGAAGTTTAGCAGAAAGGGAAACGATCTCAAACCTGAAACATTCAAATGATGAGGAACCTCGATATGCCAGTACCTGCTCACACAAGAAATCAAGACATCTGGGAAGGAAACAGGAATCTATGTTGAAGCTTTCTGTGAAGGAACTGCCTTGGAAGCATACCACCAAGGAATGGATAAATACGACGATGAAGACTACGTTAGTGGACAAACAGTACTGGAATGCTTCCAAAAACGATTCCAGCCAAGCTGAAATCGAGAAGAACTATTCAAAGCCTTCAACAAGATCCAGCAAGTTTGCAATGGCAGAACAGAAAGGATCACAAAGGCAGTGACAGAACTCCTGATGTACTGAGGACGAATGCCTGAATTCACAGTTAACAACTATATGCTAAAATGGAGGTTCTATGATGCCATAGATACTTGACTTAGACAAGCGGTAGAACTAATAGAACTGGAAGACCATGATATAGAAGATATCATTGCAAATGCAGAACCGCAGGATGTGATCCTGCATGAAACCAGTGCTTATGGGAAGCAAAGTACAGCAAAGCGAGAGGGAAAACCACAAGAGAAGACGCACCAACAGGAGAGGAAGGCAAAACCAATCAAGCAGGAGATCCCCAGAAATGCCAAACAGAAATGAAAGGAGAACAGAGAATGCTTTGAATGTGGAAAGAAAGGACACTGGGCACAAGACTGCCCCACCGAATGACAAATTAAGACAGAAACCTCAGCAAACCAGGTAGAGACATAGGAGTTCGAGGAGGTGGAGATAAACTCAGCAGATATGGAGACTGAGATTGAATGCTACTGAACACTCCCAGAGCCTACTCTTCACCCCCACCATGCTCGGGAAGGAACCATCTTGATTAATGGTGCATGCGTCAGGGTGTTGTTTGACACAGGTGCAGTGGGTACAGATATTATTAGCAACACTTTTGTCACAACCCAGGGCATCTCCACTCACCGGATGAAAACACCGGTCACAGTAAACATAGCCATGAAGGGATCGCGATCAACAAGTCATAAGACTCTTGAAGTAAGGATCCAATTCGGTTCAGCTAAGCTAGCGAACCGAAGGATGATGGTTGGGAACCTGGCAAAATATGATACACTATTAGGTATGCCTTTTCTTACCCAGCACAGGGCTGTTATCTGGTACGGTGAAGTAGCGATTGAACTCATTGAGAAAAAGGTCTGATTACTATGTAAACCAATAAGTGCTGAGTTCAGAGGGGCAATTTGCGAAGCTGAAGAGGAGGAAATCCTAACCAAGTTTGCGGATACATTCCCTGAAAGGATTCTGGAGACCTTGCCGCGGCTTAGAAAGGTAAACCACCATATTTGTCTAAAAGGCACAACTGATCTCTGAAACCAACCAATGTACACTATACCTAAAGCATACAAACGAAAGCTCTGTGACTGGATAAATGAGAAATCAGGGACTGGAGTTATCTACCGGACTGAATCCCTAGCGGCAGCACCAATGCTTATTCAGCTGAAATCTGATGGGAGGATCAGACCACTAGTGGATTTGAAACTACGAAATAACAACACAGTCATGGATAGTTCGTCGATCCCAAATCAGACAAAGATCCTAAACCCTGTGGGAAGGGCAAGATCCACAAGCAAGATAGACCTTAGTGATGTGTACTTCCAGACCCGAGTTGACCCAGGAAATAAGAAGTTCAATACCTTCAAAACCCTTTTTGGTGGATTTGCGAGCCACGTCATGTTGCAAGATGACGTGAATGCACACTCTACCTTCACGTGTATAACAGAGGAGCTACTCCATGACTTTCTACACTGCTTTGTGTGTGTATATTGACAATATCCTCATTTATTTGGAAACAGAAATGGAGCATATACAGCATATCAGAAGGGTGTATGAGCGATTGTGGCAGGCAAGGTTTTATGCCAGCAAAAAGAAGTCAAACCTATTTGCAAAGACCCTAGAAGTCCTGGGACATGTTATAGACGATAAAGGGATTCATGCCTCCCCCGGGAAAATGGCTTCGATTGCAGAATGGGCTACACCAAGAAGCCAGAAGGAACTGCTGCTGTTCCTGGATCTGGTAAACCATATTGTGTAATACCTACCAGACGATGCCACTGTCATGGCACCCCTTACAGATCTGACAGGTAGAGCAGAGTTTGTCTGGACAGACATACACGATAGAGTATTATCCAACATCAAAGAACTGATCAAACCAGTGCAGGTGATCAGACTGATAAACTATAACTCAGGAGACCCTATATGGCTGATAACCGATGCCTCAGATATTGGAGTAGGAGCATGGGTTGGCCAGCGGCCAACACATGAAACAGCCCATCAGCAGCACTCCACAGTCAGAAGTTTACAAACTTACAGACCAACTATGGCACTACAGACAACGAGGCACTGGCGGTGATTGATGCGCTCCAAGCATTCAACCATATGCTTATGGGTTCCAAATTTACAATCATCACGGACCACCAACCCCTGGTTAACCTAAAGACTGCTTGGATTCCTGGCCAAAGAAGGACTTGCTAGATAAGTGAACTAACCAAACACGATACTAAGATAGTATACAGTCCAGGATGAATGAACTATTTAGCAGATGTACTCTCCCACATCTATGAAGACTCTGATGACCAGACTCCACTTCTCATCCTCAATTACATGCTTGAGGATGATGATATCTCTGACTCAACCACCTATGAAGATCCTTCTGGAGTGCTAGCCGCGATGGTACACAAAACCTTTCCTACCTCCCAAGCTTACTCCATGCCATTCTGGGAACTGCACACTTGCCCCCAACCAGAGATAGCGGAAAACATACTACCCTCCACGGGTACTACTGAATATGGCTCTGAATAGGATTAGCCTATGTCCCAAGCAGTGGCAGCACTATCAGATGAACTAACACAACCTCCAGTAACCCTCATTAGTCCTCAACCACAGTGCCACCTTGTGTTCCGGCTATAGAAACCCACAGGGCGACCCCTCCATCGTGCCCACCAGGAGTACCTGCAGCACACCCCCTGTATGGAGGATCACTTAGCATCTGCAACAATGAACCCATTGTCTCAATTGTACCCCCCCTGATATATGGATACTGCTGTACGCTCTATGATGTCTGGGAAGAAGAAGAAGATACAGGACAGACCACAATCAGAGTGCAACAGATTGAAGATGAACAGGACATTATTGATACATCTCGCGAAATGCAGAGCGTTTTCTGACAACAGATGGTATCTGGATACCGACATGAACCAATCTACTCCTGAGTTATGAGGCACAGTGGACAAGGAGACCTGGAAGGAGCCTATATAGCAGATGGGATGCTATACATGAGGACCCATTATGGTAAACACTGCCTCTTTATTGCCAAAGTACAGGTGTTCAATGGGAAAACCATGCAAGAAGATGTCATGTATGAGATACATAGCAAAGCACACCACAGCGCAGAATGAAACCTCCGATATGCAACTGAATATGTCTACTGGCCTGAGATGAGGAAGGACTTCCGTAATTATGTGAAGCAAGGTGACACCTGCTAGATGAACAAGGAACCAACCCACAGACCAGATGGAAGGACCCAAATACTTGACCCAGCATCTGAGGTGTTTGAGTTGATCGCCATTGATTTCGCAGCACTCTTCAACAAGTCAAGTAGATTTGACCTTGTCCTGGTAGCAGTGCATCAATTAAGCAGCTATGCATAGTTTATACCTACCAACACCACAGTCATGGTGGAAGGAACAATGAAACTCCTGGAATGAGATATCTTTACCCCGCACAGCCACCTTCTATTGATATTCAGTGATGCTGACCCACATTTGGAATCTAACCGGTGGAAGCAGACATGCAAATCCCTTGGAATTGAAGACATCAAAGCAGCACCTGGTCACTATAAGACTAATGGACAGGTTGAGTGAAAGACCCGTGATCTCAAAACCAGCTTGAGGAACATGGTCAACAGACCTCAGACAAACTGGGAACCTCTTCTTACTACTCTTGCAGCATACCTGAATGCTGGCTTCTCCGAAACCCTCAACATGTCACCATACAAGGCAATGTATGGACGCAACTACCCCCTACATCGAGTAACCCTCTTCAAGAATTCAGCAGTCCCAGCCTCAGATGGCTACCTCAACTGGCACAAGACTGATTAAAACTTACCTTTCCAAGGAGTAAAGAAAGTGAGACACCGAAGCACAACTATAGTAGCACGATGCGGAAGACCTTCCAAACCTATAGTGATTGCAGAATTGGTCCTAGCACAAGGAGTACTAATTGTATCAACTTCTGGGAGGAGCAAGAAGCTACAGCCTCGCTGGCAAGGACCATTCAAAGTACTTGAATTCGGTGAGTTTACTGAAAACTACAGAGTCAAGATGGACAGAAGAACATATCCGAAGGACACTGGTATCTTCCACTCTACCTCAGTAAAATGCTACCACCCAAACAATGACCAAAGATTCCCGGGACAAGTCCATATGCGCCGTACCCAAGTACTGATAAAAGAGAACCCAGGGTGGGAAATTGAGCAAATCCTGGACCACAGAAAATGATACAATGATAACGAATTCCTAGTAAAGTGGAAAGGATATCCAAGGAAGTGAAGACAGCTGGGAACCTCTGGAAGGCCTCAAGCACAGCATGGAACTAGTGAAAGAATGGTGGAAGCACAACAAGGAAGGAACACCACCGAATATTCAACAGATCTCAATAGCAATTGCCAGGCCAGCTATGAGATACTAGTCACCGGAAATGCCGGTTGTCCAGCGGTTAGCAGAAGAAATCGATGAAGGACCAGTAAAGGAGGGCTTCTGGGCAGGTTACTTTGATAGCGAACTCGAATCAACCAGTGAAGAGGATGAAGGAATAGAGCACGCAGCACTTGACTACTACTTCTAGCACCTAACGCCTCTCCACCTGAAACCACAACGATGTCAAACCATGTGAAACTTAGTGTGGGGCAGTGCTATGTGCTTGTGGGACTCTTAGTGAACCGTGGTACTATCCCATTATCCAAATATTTCTCTAAAATATACTGTTCTTATTGCAAAGAATGTGGGATAGTCCAAGTGGTATGCGAGGACAATATCAGAGTGTGGGACTACTGTGACATGCCCTGGTATGAGAGTGGTTTCTTTGTTGAAGTTGCAGTTTGCGCTTCTTGTTAGTTGTCTGATTACATGTTGGGCGATGATTTCCTTGAGGAGGAAGATTATGGCAAGGAGGATTTCTTTGAGAATTTTAATTTTCAGGATTATTAGTTTTATTGTGGGTTAAACAGTTATTTTGTTTTGGGGAATGTAACTGGTACAGGTACTAGGTTATGTTTTATGTTTTGTTTTACAGTATCGTTTGATACTTATTATGTTTCAAAGGTATTACTTGATGCTTTGAATGTTTAATATTTTGTTTGATAGTATCATTTGATACTTGTTATGTTTCAAAGGTATCACTTGATACTTTGCATGTTTTATGTTTTGTTTTACAGTATTGTTTTATACTTATTATGTTTCAAAGATATCGCTTCATACTTTGAATGGTTTATGTTATCGCTCATATTGGAGATGAGTGAGAACTGGTATTTAAACACTGCTGATTCCAGAATGGAAACAGCAGACTTTGACTGACAGTATTCTTAATCTACTTGGTTGAATGGTTACTACTTGATCTCCTATTACGCCCCTTCAAAGCCTCCTTCAGTCTCCACAACTCTCGCCCCTTGCCGAGCAAGCAGGCTACCTATTACTATTGTACTCACAGCATGATTAGCACCCTAGGTGTGAACACGTTACAATTCCCCCTTTTGCTATTGAAAGTCTGACTGCAATAACAAAAGTGCATGGGGATAACAAGATACATTAGAAGCATATTTGCATACTGGAATGAGATTAGTAGTTCCTAGGCTCTCACCTAGAATTGAGTATTGAGTATGAAACTTACATCTATGAGGCCAAAGACTGTGCTCTTGCAGAACAATTCTCAATTCCTTTTGTCATCCATCAGATAACATTATAGATTGCTTTTGTATCTGACTAGAATTGTCAGCTTTGAAGAATCAGCTATTATGCATTGGTATTATATTTTTTCCCTCTGGAGTAAGATTTATATTCATAGTTTGCAATGCATCTGCTGCATACTTTTGGTGGCTTTTAGCATTGTCAAAGGCAAAGAGCCCTTGACAGTCAGGAACTGATCTTTCAAATACTGAAATTGCTTTCTTTATAAGTTGCTCCAACATATTCTCTCCTGTCCACCAAATATTGCCTCTACACTTTATTATTTTACAGACACTGCTATCTTCTAGTTTTCCTATTGGTGAAAGGAAGTCTGATACATGTAATCCTTGCCATTGTCTTTTCTTATATAAAGGACTTTTATCTTCATGGATTCAATTACACTTTCTTTCATAAATGGAATTGAAAGTACTCTTGTCATACATGATAAAGATGATTGGCTTAACTTCTACAGGCAACTCTTTATGGATTGGTTGGAGCTCCGTATCCCATTCTACCATACGGAGCTTGAGTGATTCCATTTGAGGAAGGAATACATTTTGACAGCAGTTTTGTACATCAGGCTATTTATGACCATCTTTGTATACTGCCTTGTAAACTTTCTTCCAATTCTATCCAAGCTTGGTAAGCCAGGAGCAAGCTGAGCAACTAGATAATCCATTGTTTATATGTTGCTAGATACCATCAATTGTGTAGATCTTACTTTGCTGAATTCTATTATCCCGTGAATTCTCATAGATTTCTCTCCAGTATTTTGTAATACCTGTAGCTAGACCAATTGAATTGATTGCTATTTAATAGATAAATTAGCTTTGATCTTCCCTATAACCTAATCAATTCAATCAAATATACATACCTTCTCCAGCTGGAAATATATATTCCTTCATTGCTAGGATCATTCTCTTATCAGAGAGCCAACCAGTGATCTTAGAATGTTTTCCCTGTTGAGGGATAGGTATTTTACCTGTTCTGACATATTTAACCTCTTGGTTGAGAATTCATTCAGCAATTGATTTTGACTAGCCTCCAGAATTAGCCACCAACAAGAGAAGATCTTTTCATGATCACTGAGTGGCAACAGGATCTGTTGGAGCATAGGCAAACTCTGCCTTTTCCCACTGAGATTTGGCTTTGTATTGTAGCTTTACAAAGATATATAGCTGTATATTCCAATCAAGTTGGAGGTCAAACATATAGTTAGAATACGTTTTTGCCCTGCATTGCAGGAGCTTGCCTATGTGCCTAAATGCAGTTGCCAGAATCTTGATCTTAAACCACTTCAAGTTACTTGAAAGTTATCACCAGCTAGCATAGGCTTATTGAGCAGTACCTGCTGCTTGAGCACTTGGGGCTCAGAAACTAGTAGAGAGGCAATCTTTACATCATATTCATTAGTATAAGGAATTTCAAAGTATTTTATATAGGGTCTTATATCTCTTCCCTTCTGAGTGGCTCCTGGATGATCTGAGTACTGCGATGGATTGCAATTGCAGCCTTTAAATAGATTTGTTCCTTTTTTGGATAGAATCTTTAGCCACAATCATGATTGCTAAATGGGATACTATCACGCCCACCTGAACGAGGTATGACTGAACTAGGTTTTTGGTTGCATATATGAGAGTGCAGGTTTGGATGGTTGTCGCAGAATAGAAAGGGTTGCTTAGCCAAGGTTCTGTTTAATAGAACCTCATGGAAACGGATGGAAGATTGCTGCTGCACATAAGAAAGGGGTTAGGGTTATTGGGATTTGTCAGCAGAGGATTTTCCTTTGTTATGCAAAAGGGTATGCCCCCTTGAGTTTTACTTTCTTTATGCAATCTGATCGTTTCCTGCCTATACCTGTACTTAAAAATTATATCTTTATTTCTCCTTCGCATCCCTGAAACCCATGAACTCTGACCGTGAATCCCAAGATTCTGTCTCTTGCCTGTTCTTAAGCCTTGATACTGATATATCTTGTTTGTTGTCACGATCTGGCTCGAGGAGCGCTAGCCAGCTGACAGCACCAGGGAAAAGGTTTCACATCTAGCGTCGCTTAGACGTCATACAGTTGAGTTATTCTTGCACACACATGACCTCATTAGCAGGTTATGGGGCTCGGTTATATTAATTGCATTTCGCACATGACGTACAGTGGATGTCATGGGGAGAGTCTAGGCTGGCCAGTAAGGCTTACTGGCAAGGCAGACTCGTTTATGTTTTGTGCGTGACCTCGTTAGTAGGTCAGGTGGTTGGTGTATTTATATTGCGTTTGATTTATGTTTTCGCACATGATGTCACTTCGAGGTTATGGGATGTTCTATGTTTGCGCACCTGACTTATTAGAGTCAGGTGATGGATTTCACACCTGACCTTGCTTGAGGGTCAGGGCAGGGTTAGGGTTGCAGGAGGAGGCCTATATAAAGGCTGGGGTTTTCACAGATGGGTTAGCTCTTCACGCAACCATCTACTGTTGTTTGCTATGCGCTACGTTACGATCTTTATAATACAAAAAGCTTTGCGCTTCAATCTTATCTGCTAGAGGGATCTTGTTAATCAAATCAAAGACCGATACTCGCGGCGCGGGTGAGAAACCGATTCTTATACGAGGATACTAAGATAGGGCCTAGAGACTCGGGGAGCTCTTGGACACAGTGCAGGGCATTTTGGAAGAAACAACCAGGGTTGTTACCTGTCTGGAGTAACACGAGTAGTGGGAAACCATGATATTTGGTTGCGTCTCCTGCGATACCGAATGACGGCAGAGCGGCAACTTCAGAGAACGTGGGGTTCACCCAAGACAACAAAGGAGAGATCAATCTCACAGACGTTACTCTCGACCTAGTACGAGTACGAAACGCCTGAGGCCAAGTAGCAATCCAACCCTCACGAGCAGTAAGTCTGGTTACACGTGAACAAACTTCACCACCAGATAGTTATCCCGACGGAACACCAGGACCAAGGAGAGTGGCTGCAGCGGCAATACCAGCACCCCGACAGAGCCTACAATGCAGGCCCTGGTGGTCGCGGAAGACCAGATGACGAGGTTCCTGGGGGCAATCAATGCCCATCCGGAGTCAAGACCGAAAGCGAAGGAACCGGATGTCTATGAGCGAGACCGTGAAAAGCTGCAACAGTTCCCAAGTCAGTTGGAACAGTACCTCAAGGTCAAGGGGTATGGGGTCGGAAAAGACACGATTAAGGTGGACTATGCTGAGTCCCTCTTAAGAGAAGCGGTAGGGCAAGGGAGAATACCCTATATGGAAGGAAAACAAGACTGGATATGGGCCTCGTGGGAGGAGTTTAAAGAAACCCTCTATACCCAGTTTGGGGACAGACATGCCAAGGAAACAGCGCGGCTCAAACTGGAGAAGGTGAGACAAGGAAAGGACAACCTTTCTGACTACGGGCACAAGTTTCGCATGATATCCATCGAAGCAGAATACGATGACGACACGGAGTACCGCCATCTTTTGGGCGGTACTAACAAAAGGCTGCGGGAGGCCTGGATAAGCTGGGACTAGACAGATTGAATGGCTAAAGGCTTCGCAGTATGGGCCGTCGACAAAGAAGACAAAATCAATGTAGTTAGACATAAGCAAAACAGGACCAAGGGGATACAGCACGCGACCCCGCCACGCAATAACAACGGAACCTACCGACCGAACAACACAGATAGACCACCACCAGTAGGAGACCCGATGGACTTGGACGCGGCAGCAAGAAGGAACTGGCGATTTCCACGGTTGTCCGACCAGGAATACCAGAAAAGAAGAAAAGAGAATGCATGCCTCCGATGTGGACTGAAGGGGCACTTCATCAAAGATTGTCAACGAAAGGGGACCCAACTCCAAGAAATGGAAGAGACAGAGAGGATGGAAGGGCAGGAGACTTTAAACAAATAAAGTCCCCTGCAAAGAGTGGTCTGCGGGACGAGGAAAGAGGCAAACCCAGCGGCATCGCACATATATCAACCAGGAAAAACAAGACACCCACATCAACGAAACAAGGCAATAAGCCAACAATCTATAACATGAACGGTTACACGAATGACAACGAATACCTTATGATTAAGATAAAGCTATGCACAGCAGACAACGAGACAGAAATGAACGTGATGCTCGATTCAGGAGCAACTGAGGATTTCATGGACAGAAACTTCTGTGAAACCCACGGACTACTCCTGAAACAGCTAAAGAAACCAAGGGACATATATGTGGTCAACGGGGAAAAAAGCAAAGCAGGACCCATCAGCGATACAGCACAAGCAGTAATAGAGATAGGGTCACATCAGGAAGCCATGACGTTCCAGGTAGCACAATTGCAGAAGCAGAGTGCCATACTAGGAACACGCTGGCCAAAGCGACACAATCCGAGTATCAACTGGGAAAAAGGCCAAATCAACTTGCACAGTGAACTATGCACGCAGTTGTGCCTGGAAACTTTCCCAACGATCGAAACAATCCTGGAAGAACAAGCAATCAGAGAGAACCTGAGGATGCAGATCCTCCACATGAACACCAAACACCAAGAAGCGATCCCCCACGATGAAGGCATAAGGGTACAAGTGCTACACTCAAATGGTAAAAAACCAACACGAGGATCTACGAAGACAGCAGGTCACCACCTGTACAGCATGGAAGACACGATGGTTCCCGCAAGGGGACAAAAGATGATACCAACGGGAATTGCAGTGGGGCTACCTGATGGCACCTATGCAAGAATCGCTCCACGTAATGGTATGGCCATCCAACAATGGATTACCACAGGCGTGGGAGTGATTGATGCGGACTATAGGGGCGAGGTACAAGTCCTACTAATAAACCTGAAGGGTGAGGACTGTACAATCCCAAAAGGGCATCGCATAGCCCAGATGATTATCAAAAATAATGATCCCAGGGAGCTCCGCGAAGTCCGAGACCTGGACAAGACCCAAAGAGCCAAGAAAGAATTCGGCAGCACCAGACGAGGAACCCTGTAGGATAACATCCCCACCGAAATGACAGAAGAGAAACCCTAAGCAGATCTTTCATATCAGCAAAGGCCTTGGGTCAACCCTATTGCAGAGGGGAATAGACCGGGATCCGCAGATAGGACGAAGGAGAAGACGGACCAAAGATCACAGAAGCGTCAACAATTAGCACAGGACTAGCGGTGAAGGAAGAAGCCAAGAAAAAGAAATTAACTCGCAGGCAACTGGTCTAGAACGAATATCACGACTATCGTGGGATATTCGAGGAAAACGAAAGGAGAGATCTTCCCACACACAAGGAGGAAGATCATTGGATCAAGCTAGAGGAGGGACAGGCGGCCCCCTTCATGAAACTCTACCCGTTAAGGGAAGAAGAGATGAAGGCGCTGCGCGAATACCTCCAACAGAACCTTGCCAGGCGATGGATCAGACCATCGTCCTCCTCAGCGGGGGCACCCATCCTATTTGTCAAAAAGAAAGATGGGAAACTGAGACTTTGCGTGGATTTCCAGGGACTGAATGCGGTATCACAAAAGAACAGGTACCCTGTACCATTGATCGACAAAGCGCTGGACCAACTAGGACGGGCCAAGCACTATATGCAGTTGGATATCAAGGATGCATAACACAACATCAGGATAGCCGAAGGGGATGAATGGAAAACAGCTTTCAGGAAGCAATACGGACTATTCGAATATTTAGTCATGCCCTTTGGATTATATAATGCACCAGCGACATTCCAGCGATGGATCAACTCCCAGTTGAGCAAATACCTGGACATATGTTGTATGGTCTAACTGGACGATATCCTCATCTGTTCAGACACCATGGAGCAACACCACGGAGACATACGGAAAGTGTTACAGGCATTGAAAGAAGCCAAGGGCAAAGCAAAACCTTCGAAATGCGACTTCCATAGAGACGAAGTCGAATACCTGGGATTTATCGTTAACCCGAAAGGAGTACGAACCAAGCGAGTCAAAACGGTGGCCATCGATGACTGGAAAGCACCTAAGAGTGTAAAGGGAGCGCAAAGCTTCGTGGGCTTCTGCAACTTCTACCGGAGATTGATTGAAGGATTTAGCCGAGTAGCTAAACCCCTCTATGATACGACAAGGCAAGAAGTGAAATAAGAATGTGGAGAAAAACGACAACAAGCATTCGATGATATGAGAAAGCGACTTGCTACGACACCGATATTACGACACTTCGACCCCACGCTACCCATGATGACAGAGGCGGATGCGTTCAACTATGTATGCCCCAGTATCCTCTCCGGACAGGGAGAGGACAGATTATGGAGACCGGTGACGTTTCAATCAAAAACAATGTCAAAGGCTGAGCAGAACTATGACATTCACTACAAGGAACTGTTAGCCATTGTTCAAGCAGTTAAAGACTGGAGGACTGTAACCGGGGCACCCCTAGGAAGATGGATCCCAAGGTTGCGACCGGACTAAACGAGTTCAAACATATCGCCAAAGGTTCACACAGATGTAAGAGTAAAGTAAACAGTAAAACTTAATGTCGTTGAGCCCGACGCTTCACTCAATTAAGGTCTCGAGAGGATTGATTGTTGGAGTAGCAGAGTTCTTGCATAGACTTTCAGGTAGCTTTATCTTATGCCAGAAATGCAGCCTTCAGTTTACTCCAACCATTCGGGTACACCCTTCTCCGCTAAGAGTGGTCCAACACGTCTCCTGGCACACCCTTCGGGCATGCATGTGTCGACACACTCTAGGCGGCATTCACCTTATGTGGTTCTTGATTCTGCGGCGCATTTCCATTCTGCCCGCCGGAGTGAAAACCCCTGCGCATTGGTGTCTTGCCAGTGGCTAACATTCAAGACACCTCATGAACTAGACTATCTATGACACCCTTCCCATATGCATTGATCTCTACTTGACTCTGGAGGCTACCATGAGTGGTTTATCTATTTACTATTTATGGGTCACGGGCTTCCGGTGTCTCCCGCAGGGCACGGTAGTCCGTGAGTGATTCAATGGGTGCTACCCATGACCACTACCTCGGATCTACCTTACCTGTGGTAGGAATCATGCTTTTAGTGTCTCTGCACTTCCCTTTCGGAGCCTATAGCGTTCGGAGCACGTTCGGGCTTGGTAGGTGTAAAACTCTCCCAGTTGCCCTGGCACCACCCAGGACTACATTCGCGACCCCAACGGTTAACACCCATTAACCCCATCAGTTTTGGTCCGCTTTACTCTGAACAACTTGGAGGAGGTACTCCACCTTCCACCCTATGCCCCCTCATATATCCTGCGAACAACCTGTGGTCGACCGGACGGCAGCGACGTATATGGTGTTGCAAGCATGTCGCCAAAGATTCCTCTTTGCTAGACTGCAAACAGCTACACAACTGTTTGCCCATGACGTTCGGGCCTCAAGGCGGGGCCGGAGGGGTATGATAGGAATAATGACTTCAATTTACAGCTTCATTGAAGGTAGGTAGCTCGCCCAGTAGCAGCCCCCTGAACCCCAGATTCCAGTATCATGCATGGCTTCGTGGGACAAACATTCCAGTCAATTGTCCCGAACTCCCCACTGGACTTCGTATTGAAAGGCAGGGTAAGTCAGGACTCTGGGCAGGGTAACCCAAGCACCAAGGTAGGGTAACTCAGGACTCTGGGCAGGGTAACCCAAGCACCAAGGTAGGGTAACCTGATCCTGAGAGTAGGGTAACCTTGTCTAGCGGACAAGATAACCTTTCCCTGTTACCCTGTCTATCCCGTCACTGGCGACAGACCTTTCTGACCTGTCTCTAGTTACCCGGCCTAGCTGAGCAACAGCCCCTTCAGAAGTCCCTAAGTACGCGGACACCGCTGCCAGGTGTATCCAGGTACCAAAGTCCCTGACCAACCAAGTCTGTTCATTCTCGGAGCCCGGGCCATCGGGTCTCCGTAGGTCAAGTGCTTACTTGTCTGCCAGTTCCCACCAGTTCGTCTCCTGGCTACCTGTATGGGTATAGGTACCATTTGCCATAGCTCATGTATGCTGGGTCGTTACAGGGATGTACACGCTAGGAAGTTGACATGCAATCCGTGCTATCACTGACCACAAGAACCTACTAGCGTTTACTACCACCAAAGAACTCAGGGAATGACAGATTAGGCGGAGTGAGACATTAAGCCAATACCACCTTCAAATCGAATACCGACCAGGAAAAGAAGTAGGAAAGCCAGACGCATTGACTTGGAGGACGGAAGACTTTCCCGACAAGGAAGAAACACGGTTGCAACGACAAAGAACACTTCTCCCTACAGAGAAGTACTTCATAAAGGAAGACGATGAAGACAGCAGACACCAATGCCTAAGTAAAATAACCATGGCCACAAGCAACGATGACAGGTACGAAGAATGGATAAAAAGAAAGACCACCAGCAGCCAGGAAATCAAGAAGACAAAGAAGGCCTGGAAAGAAGACCTAAAACAAATGAAAGGAGTGGCCCGCGGGCTATACCGTGAAAAAGATGGATACCTATAGTATGACGAGAAGATAAAGCTCCTGGAGGAAGAAGCCTTACGAACAAAAGCGATAAGAAGAAATCACGATATTCCACAGGTGGGACCCGGCGGAATGGCAAAAACGACAGCCTTAATTCAACGATCATACTACTGGCCATCAATGTGGGACGATATTAAACGGTATATGAAGAATTGGGACACCTGGCAGCGAACGAAAAGGGTTCAACACGCACCCTACGGGCTGCTCAAATCGCTCGGAACTCCAGGAAGACCATGGCAGTCTATTGCTATGGATTTCATCACCAGAGTACCCCAATCGAACAGTTATGACACCATATGGGGCGTTATCGACCCACTGATGAAAATGGCGCACTTTCTACCATGTAGGACCGACATGACAACACCACAATTCTTCAACCTGTGCAAAGACCAGGTCTTTAGGCTTCATGGCCTACCCAAAGATATTACCTGCGACAGCGGATCCCTCTTCACGTCGGACGTATGGAAAGAAATCACAGGACAACCAAAGGTCAGCCGACACTTGAGCATGGCCTTCCACCGGCAAACGGACGGCCAGACTGAAAGGATGAACACCATATTAGAACCATATCTGCGAGCCTACGTCAACAATCAGTGGAACAATTGAACCGAGTTCCTATCCACGGCAGAATTCGCATACAACAAGAGATGACAAGAAACCACAAAAGACCACAGCCTTCTTTGCGATCTACAGGTACAACCCCTGGTTCGATCTGGCACAGTATCAGGTGCTGCGCATGTAACGACCCAGCATACATGAGCTATGGCGGATGGAACCCATACCCATACAGCTAGCCAGGAGGCGAACTGGTAGGAACCAGCAGGCAAGTAAGTACTTGACCTGCAGAGACCCGATAGCCCGGGCTCTGAGAATAAACAGAATTGGCTGGTCAGTGACCTAGGTACCTGGATACACCCCGGAGCGGTGTCAGCGTACTTAGGGACTTCTGAAGGGGCAGTTGCTCACGTAGGCCGGGTAACTGGAGACATGTCAGAAATGTCTGTCGCCAGCGACGGGATAGACCGGGTAACAGGGAAAAGTTGTCTTGTCCGCTGGACAAGGCTACCCCACCCTGGGGATCAGGTTGCCCTGCCTTGGAGCTTGGCTTACCCTGCCCAGAGTCCTGAGTTACCCTACCTTTCAAAACGAAGTCCCTTTGGGAGTTTCTGGAACTTGACTGGAATGGTGGTCACGCGAAGCCATGCATGATACGGGAATCTGGGATTCCGGGGGATGCTATTGGGCGAGCTACGTGGCTTCGATGAAGCTGTAAATTGGAGACATTATTCCTATCATACCCCTCCGGCCTTGCCTTCAGGCCCGGATGTTATGGGCGAACAGTTGTGTAGTTGTGTGCAGGCTAGCAAAGAGGAATCTTTGGAGACAAGCTGGCAACACCAGATACGTCGCTGCCGTCCGGTCAACTGTACGCTGCTTGCGGGGTATATAAGGGCGCACAGGGTGGAAGGTGGAGTACCTCCTCCAAGTTGTTCGGAGCAAAACGGACCAAAACTAGCAGAGTTAATGGGTGTTAACCGTGGGCATCCCGAAGGTAGTGCTGGGTGGTGCTGGGGCGCCGGGAAGCGTTTTACACCTACCAAGCCCGAACGTGCTCCCAACGCTATAGGCTCTGAAAGGGACGAGTAGAGAGACTAAAAGCATGATTCCTACCATGGGTATGGTAGATCCAAGGTAGTAGTCATGAGTAGTGCCGATTGGATTACTGCCGGACTACCATGCCCTGCGGAAGACACCAGAAGACCAAGACCCGTAAATAGTAAATGGATAAACCGCTCACGGTAGCCTCCGGAGCCAAGTAGAGATCAAAGCATATGGCAAGGGTGTCAAAGATAGTATAGTTCATGAGGTGTCTGGAGTGTTAGCCACGAGCAAGACACCGATGCGCAGATGTTTCCACTCCGGCAGGGAAAATGGAAATGTAGCGCAGAAACGATAACCACAGAAGTTGAATGCCCGACAGGGTGTGTCGACACATGCATGTGCGAAGGGTGTGCCAGGAGACGTGTGGGACTTCCCTTACCGGAGAAGGGTGTGCTCGAACGGTTGGAGTAAACAGACAGGGGAGTTTTTGGCACAAGATAAAACTACCTGGAAGTCTATGCGAGAACTCTCCTACTCCAACAATCAATCCTCCCGAGACCTTAATTGACTGAAGCATTAGGCTTAATGATATTAAGTTTTAACATTTACTATACTCTTACATCTGTGTCAATCTTTGGTGGTAAGTTTGAAGTTGTTCGGTACGGTCGCAACCTTGGGATCCATCTTCCCAGGGCTGCCCCTGTTACAGTATATCATTAAGCGAGCTTCTCGCTTAACTCCTCTCCTGTTTAATTGCTTCCCGACCTTCGGCACGGACCTTGCGTGAATTCTGGTAACCTTGCCTAGAACAAGCAGCCCAGGGTGGAAAGCACAATGGCTAGTACCGAACTTCGAACCAGAAAGGAATCCAACTCGGATTCAGACCTTGACCTTGACGAGAACTCCGTCAACACATTGCATGCGTCCGTTTACGCGGATATCCACGGTATTGAATGGGAGGTCACCCATTGCTTCTGGAGGCCACCCCAATTCAGTTACCTGATGAATCTGTTAATCTTGTGATTACAGACCCTCGCGCTGCGGCGCTTTCGTTTTTTCAAGATTCTGCCTTCGTCCACAACATGCTCTCTTCCCCGCCGCGAGGGGTAGCATTCAGCGAGTTCTCCCGCGAGTTCGTTGAACCTTACAACGTCCGCCAGGTATCCCAGACGATTGAGGATGCGAAGCGGGAACTGAAGACCCCGAATGCCGAGCTGCAGCAGGTGTTCCATAAACCAATGCCCACGGTAGCGGTGAAATAGATGAAAGTACAGCAGGAGGCATACCTGCGAATGTTAAGAGACCAGAAGGCATTGTAGGATCATATGGCAGCGCTGGAAAGGGCCTTTGCAGGAGGTTATAGTATTGATGCTGAGAATAACGTACTGATGATGGAAGCGGCGCCCCCACTCCCCCTCGTCCACACGAAGACTGAGAACTTCGGGATGCAACTGGCTATCAGAGCTAGGGATGAATAGTGCAGGGCGTACCTAAGCCCTGCGGGTATATGAATGTTGGAAAGCCTCAAGGGTGAAGGCTACGGCTATACCTCGTCCTTCACAAGAGCATCGACAAGCTGTCCATCTGTCCCCTCCCCGATCGCCCCCAGTCAGTCGCGAAGTCCGGCGTGGACCAACTGATGGGTGTCGGGTTAAGAAAAGGACGTCGAAGGCAAAAGGTATTACAGCACCCGCTACACCTCACCCTACTCCCCGGCCGACCCCTGCTGCTATTAACACTTCTGCAACACCATCAGTTGCAACTCCAATACCTCGCATCCCTGCCCCAAGACCCACACCATTGCCCGTCTCGATGCCCGCTCCTGACAGCTTTCCTGCGACAGTCTTCCCGCCGGCAGCATCGGCTACCCCCGGGTTCCAACCACTGCGCGCGGCGTCACCTGGACCTTTCGAACGGGTAAGGCGCCAGGAAGAGCGAGTACCCATGGCTCCATCACGAGGGACTCCAATCACAAAACATGGGACACCTGCTCGCTCAGTTCCTTGGGTACCAATGATTCCCTCTGCCCCCTCGAAACCAGCTCCTCCCTCCGTGCTCCCCACAATCACAAGCGGCGCGTCACAAATCCAAGGTGAATTTTGCCTGTAGGGCTGCAAATCTGAAGAAACCCACATGGGACGGATTCATTACCACACATATGGGTGCAGGAAGGAACAGGGGACCCCCGTAAGGTATCGAAGAAGGCGGAAGGAAGGAGATGGATGGCGAACATGTGGGTATTGTGGCTCATGTAGGCGCGTTGGCCCCGTGATGTAAGCCCTGGGCGACCCAGAGCTACAGGCATTTCCGTGGATAACACGTGAGGCGCCTAACCAAACTCCTGAGAGTGGGTGAGGCCCAGTTCCACCACCGGCATCAGTGCCATCAGGGGCTAACCCCCTCGCGGATGGGAATCGGAATGGGCGGGAGGAACGGTTTGATACGCATGATAGACCACTGGAGACACCAGGTGGGAACACCAGAGGTAGTGGGGCCAGAAATGCCCCACCTGGAGGTGGTATGGTGGGAGCAGGCCGAGATCCAGAGGGCTCTGACCATAACAGCGCGGATGATGATGACGTTGGAGATTCTTGTAACAGGGGCACCCCTAGGAAGATGGATCCCAAGGTTGCGACTGCACCGAACCACTTCAAACTTATCGCCAAAAGTTCACACAGAGGTAAGAGTAAAGTAAGCGGTAAAACCTAATATCATTAAGCCTGACGCTTCACTCAATTAAGGTCTCGAGAGGATTGATTGTTGGAGTAGGGGAGTTCTCGCATAGACTTTGAGGTAGTTTTATCTTATGCCAGAAACTCCGCCATCAGTTTACTCCAACTATTTGAATACACCCTTCTCCGCTAAGGGTGGTCCGAAACGTCTCCTGGCACACCCTATGGGCATGTATGTGTCGACACACTCTAGTCGGCGTTCACCTTATACGGTTATCGTTTCTGCGGTGCATTTACATTTTTCCCACCGGAGTGAAAACCTCTGCGCATCGGTGTCTCGCCAGTGGCTAACAGTCAAGACACCTCTTGAACTAGACTATCTATGACACCCTTCCCATATGCATTGATCTCTACTTGACTCGGGAGGCTGCCGTGAACGGTTTATCTAGTTACTCTTTACGGGTCGCGGGCTTCCGGTGTCTTCCGCAGGGCACGATAGTCTGGCAGTGATCCAATGGGTGCTACCTATGACCACTCCGTCGGATCTACCTTACCTGTGGTAGGAACCATGCTTTTAGTGTCTCTGCACTTCCCTTTCAGAGCCTATAGCGTTGGGAGCACGTTCGGCCTTGGTAGGTGTAAAGCTCTCCCAGTGGCCCCGGCACCACCCAGGACTACCTTCGGGACCCCCACGGTTAACACCCGTTAACTCCGTCAGTTCTGGTCCGTTTTACTCCGCACAACTTGGAGGAGGTACTCCACCTCACACCCCATGCTCCCTTGTATATCCTGCGAACAGCCTACGGTCGACCTGACGGCCGCGACGTATACGGTGCTGCAAGCATGTCTCCAAAGATTCCTCTTTGCTAGACGGCACACAACTGCACAACCATTTGCCCACGACGTCCGGGCCTCAAGGCGGGGCCGGAGGGGTATGATAGGAATAATGACTTCAATTTACAGCTTCCTCGAAGCTACGTAGCTCGCCCAATAGCATCCCCCAGAACCCCAGATATCAGTATCATGTATGGCTTCATGTGACAAACATTCCAGTCAATTTTCTCGAACTCCCCCAGGGACTTCGTATTGAAAGGTAGGGTAACTCAGGACTCTGGGCTGGGTAACCCAAGACCCAAGGCAGGGCAACCTGATCCTGCGAGTAGGGTAACCTTGTCCAGCAGACAAGTTAACTTTTCCCTGTTACCCTACCTATCCCGTCGCCGGTGATAGACCTTTGTAACCTGTCTTCAGTTACCCGGCCTAGCTGAGCAACTGCTCCTTCATAAGTCCCTAAGTACGCTGACACTGCTCCTGCCTGTACACAGGTACCTAAGTCCCTGACCAGCCAATTCTGTTCATTCTCGGAGCCCGGGCCATCGGGTCTCCATAGGTCAAGTACTAACTTGCCTGCCGTTTCCTATCAGTTCGCCTCCTGGCTACCTGTATGGGTATAGGTTCTGTTTGCCATAGCTCATGTATGCTGGGTTGTTACAATTCTCTTGCAGATTTGACCCCCTTCCTTGGTGCTCGCAGGGATGACTGGAGCCATAAGAAGAAACGACGGCGGGATACCCGGGCGAAGAAGCTGGCGAGGGCCATGAGGGGTACTGGCTCAGCTTCTAGGCCAACACCAAGACACTGGCAGAAGAAGCCGGAGAAGCTGAGTGGTACCCCTCCGTGCAAGGGCAAAGTTACGGAACTCGCGAGCTTCTGGACCTTGGTAGAGATCAAATTTGAATACTTAACGGATTGCAAGTTAATCGACATGGAGAAGGTAAACTTGGTGATCCCCCTTCTTGAAGACTCCCTCCTGGCATTGTACCTGAGGTTGCATGGGCACATTAAGAAGGAAGGCGCCAAGTGGACTGGCATCCCTGTCCAAGACAGGAACCCCTTATGGACATTGAAAGGGTTCCAAGAACATCTGGAATGAAGTTCCGGCAGAGACGAGGCCGAGCGAGATCCATTCCTTCCCGAGTGGCGCAACCTTGTGATGAAGCCCCATCAGATCCATGAGTACCTGGAGAAGATAATTGATTATATGTATAAGCTTAGCTGTACAGATCCAGTACAGGTATGAGACAAGGTTCGATCAGGCATCACACAAGAGGTTCGAAATGCGTGGGCACTTAAGGAGCCCCATCCGACCGACCTGAACGAGTAGCTTGATCTTCTCCGGAAGGTTTCGCACACGCTGGAGGACAACAACCGGTTCAATAACCGCGTCATACACTGAGCCCCCCGGTCTGTACCCGCTAAGAAGAAGGAGGATAGATCCTTGACATCGTGCGGGTTCAAGACGAAGGAAAAAGGTTCGGGCAGACCAAACCAGATATCCGCCAAACCTACTGATTTCACCGCACGGAAATAGGCAAAGCCGGCCACTTCTGAGTGTACAATAGGCTGCGAGGAAATCCTGTCGACTTTGACCGAATGCCAGAGGAAGCACAACCAGTGCACTAAGTGTGGTTAAACAGGTCACTTTTGCAGAATGTGTGCCGTGACGGCCCCAGTCCTTAGTTCATCCAAACAGGCCGCCGGATTGAAACGGTCAGCCGTGGTAAGCGAGCCCACAGGAATGGACAAGTGACTAAAGCGCCTTGAAGCGCCCCCTCTGGCTTCCGCGTCCAAGATACTTGAAGTCCGCCAGGCATCAACGCAGATCATGGAGGTTGATACTGACGGCTCAGAATAGGTAAGAACCTATTCTGTTTAAGGTGTAACCTTATTAACCCTCGGCCATAGACCCCTGAGGGATAGATGGACAGGAGCCCGGGAGGTGGCTTCGTAGATGGGTAAGTACCCTTCTACCGCATAAACAACCCTGATACTGACTACACCCAGGTGGTGTGGGGAGGCAGATGTTGAGGGCCGTAGGCGGTGGGCTGGGCTATCCATCATTTGTTAGGTTTCTTGTTATTTCCTTGGTTCTAGTTATACGTATTTCTTTCAGGATTTCCTGAGCTGGATGGGAGAGTCATAGGCCATTATTTCGGTTGAGGCAGGGTGAGGCCCTGCTCACCGAGACGCTCGACCTTGGGCAAGCAAACCTGCCTCCCTTGGAACCGGTCCGACAGCAGGCTTCCATCAACCTTGGCAAAAATTTGTCATGTTTGGTACAAGCGGAATTGGTTCAGGCTGGACTTGATCAAATAAATGGTGCTATTTCCAACTTTACCTGAGGAGCGTTTAGTACCCGAAATCATGCTGGCGTGATAGTAAACACACTAGTTATTGAGAAAAGACGCATCCCAATCCCTTAACGTTTATCAACCTGTTGTGTCCACCCTTGTGTCGAAAGGCACGAGACTAAAAGGAGTTACTAAGCCACGATGACTAAGTCCCCAAGACAAATGAAGAGGCAGAAGCGTGACAACTTGCCTCGTCATACCAAGTCTATCCACCTGCGGGTCAAGTTAGACTGGAAGATAGAAGCTAGACAGGTAAGCGCGGAAGCGCTCCTGCCACTCGATAGTGGAGCTACTAGGCCGGTCCTTAGTAGCCGATAGGTTACGCAAACTCAGGCACCTGGTGTACGATGAAAGGTACAGGTGCTGACAAGCGACGCTAGCGGTAATCACATTCGTGGGTCAGGTCTACACTATACCAAGTCATTAGAGATGAGGATAGGCGACCACCACAATGAGATGCACTTTGAAGTCCCGGATATGCCGGCCACCAAGGTGTATGGGTACCTACCTATGTCTTGATTGAGAGACCATACCCACGACATAGATTGGAAGACAGGATCACTAACCTGGCACTCAGATTTCCGCAAGGCTAACTGCCTGGCAGAGCAGGGGTGGTTAGTGTTCATGACCGATGAAGGGTTACTGGCCGAAGGCCCTGGTAATGTGGACCTACTGGGAATTGTGCAATTCTCCGATAAGGAAGGTGCGGACATTACAATCAAGCTACTCCCTGAGTATAAGGACTATGGGGATGTCTTCAGTCCAGAAGAGATTCAGGCACTAGCGGAGCACTAGAAGTATGACCATACGATCGAGTTGCAACCCGGAAGTCAAACTCCGTTTGCGACTCTCTATCCGTTATCGGAAAAGGAGCTTATGGTACTCTGGGAATATCTCAATGACATGCTGCGAGGGGGGAAGCTATGGCCATCCAGTTCCTCGGCAGCAGCCCCGATTCTCTTCGTGCCAAAACCAGATGGTACATCAAGACTGGTAATAGATTACCGACGGCTGAACAAAATCACCCCGAAGAGCAAGTATCCTCTACCGCTGATAAATGAACCGCGAGATAAGTTAGGAAATGCCATTGTGTTCACCAAGTTGGACTGCAAGAACGGCTACTACCTTCTGAGGATGGGAGAAGGTGAGGAATGGAAGACGGTCTTCTGGTGCAGATATGGACTCTGTGAATACACGGTCATGCTGTTTGGGTTGTGTAATGCTCCAGGAACTTTCCAAAGCATGACAAGGGATGTCTTTTGGGATCTCATGGATGAAGGAGTCACCGCATACATGGATGACATCCTGATCTACTCCAAAACTATGGAAGAGCATGGCGCGATGGTGAGATGTGTGATGGAGAAATTGCAGAAAGCTAGACTATGTGTAAGCATGAAGAAGTACGGTTTACACCAACAGGAGGTTGAATTCAGTGAATACAATATCTCCGCTATGGGGATCTCTATGCTGTCAGAGAAGGTGCAGACAACCATGGATTGGGCACCTCCAACATGTGTCGTTGACATTCAAAGCTTTATGGGCTTTGCCAACATCTATCGTTAGTTTATACAAGGTTTCAGCAAGATAGCAAAACCTCTGATGGCCTTGACAAAGAAGGTTGTCGCGCGGGAATGGACACGTGCATGTGAGCAGGCCTTCAACCATTTGAAGGAAGCGTTCACGTCCAAACCCATCCTAGCACATTGCGACCCTGAATGGCCAACCCGGCTGGAAACCGACGCTAGTGGCTTTACATTAGGAGCCATCCTCTGCCAGTTCCGTGAAGATGAGGGATGGCATCCCGTGACCTAGCATAGTAGGAAGTTTCACCCGGCGAAGATTAGTTATGATATCCATAACAAGGAAATGACTGCCATCGTGGCGGCATTCAAGGAATGGGATCAGCTGCTACACTCAGTAACGGACCAATTATTGATCTGTACAGATCATAACAATTTGGAGTACTTTAACAGTACCAAGGTCCTTAACTATAGCAAGCACCCCTGGCCTGAGTTCCTGCAACGATTTAACTTCAAGGTGGTTTATCGAGAAGGACGGTTGAAGGAGAAGGCAGATGCTTTGTTGCGGCGTAGTGACTACCGCCCTGAAGGGGGAGTGATTTTCCGCCACAGTTGTTTTTTCACCCCTGACAGTGGGGTGGGAGCCAGGAACGGGACAACCTGCGACCACAAGTGTTGCAGGTGTGCCAAGGATTTTGGCTGCAGTCTTCCTTTCGGGATCAACTGCGGGCAGCGATAACCGAAGACCAGGAATACGTGAGGATCCTGAAGGTAACAGCTGCTGGTAACAAAGAGGTAGACCGACATTTCACGACGGAAAAGGGCTTACTCCCGTACAAGAACAGGTCCTATGTTCCCAAGAATCAGAATCTGAAGCAGACAATCATCAAGGCAGGACATAACTCCCAAATTGCGGGATAATTCGGAACTTACAAGACCATGGGCAGGATTAGGGCTGACTTCTACTGGCCGCGATGGACGAGCACATCACCGCCGATGTGCGGACGTGTGATGCCTGCTAAAGAAATAAGTCCATCAGGTATACGAAGTTCAGGCTGCTGGAACCTATTGATGTTCCTATGTGGCCACGGATAGCGATTTCAATGGACTTCATTGTAGCGCTGCCAGAGTCAAAAGGGTATACCAAGATCTGGGTCATAGTGGACAGATTCTCGAAAATGGCCTATTTCATACCCCTGACCACAGAGGTACCTATCAAGGCGCTTGCCTTGATATTCCTGAAGGAAGTTTGGCGCCTTGATGCACTCCCGGAATCAATCATCTCCAATCGTGATAGCTGATTCACATCCAAGTTCTGGATGAGTCTAATGCACTTGTTGCAAGTGAAACTAAATGTTTCGACTGCCTCGCACCCGGAGACTGATGGGCAAAGCGAGAGGGTTAATCAGACAGGGGAGCAGTACTTGCGCAGTTACTGTTCCTACCAACAAGATGATTGGGTTTCGCTATTACCGCTTGCGGAGTATGCGTACAACACGGCAACATCAGAATCCACCAGGTTATCAGCATTTGAAATCAACTATGGGTTTAACCCAAGGACAAACTGGTCGGGTGTCATGTCTGATACCCAAGGAATACACCCTAGCAGGAAGCTCTTGGTCAAGGAATGGGAAGGAACCTGGGAAGAGATTCGAGAAACGATTCAACGGGCACAGGAAAGGCAACAGATATAGCATGATCAGAAAATGTTAGCATCACCGGACTATGTTACCTTGGGGGGTGTGACCGCTGGGCGGGCACAGAAAGCACACTGCGTGACATTAAAGCGGAATAACATCCACACCAAGCGTCCGATGGGGAACCTGGACCACCGGATGTTTGGCCCTTGTGTGGTCAAACGTCGAGTAGGTAACCGTGCCTACGAACTCCAACTACCTAATAGATAGCGCATCCACCCAGTTTTCAAATGTCATATTACGCGAACCCTATCGTAAGGATCCGGCGGCAGGTAGGGTCAAGGAAGTTCCTACTTCGGAACTTGTAGACAACAAGCACGGTTACATTATCGCAGCTGTTGTGGACAGCCAATGGTACGGAGGAGCGAAGTCGAAGTTTCCCTCGCGCTTCGTCCAGTACCTGGTTTTATGAGAAGGCTACAGGGCTGAGGAGAACTCATGGGAGCCCTGTGAGATGCTAGTATGGAAAGGCTTACAGGCCATTCTGGATTTCCACCAAAGATATCCGTCCAAGCCCAGGGACCATAGAGTTTTGTGGGAATTGGGTCATGGAAATAAGAGACGAAGCTAATGGTCCAGGACGGACTGCAGAGAAGAGAGGAGTGATGTAATCAGCCAGCATACATGAACGGTGGCGAACAGAACCTATACCCATACGGGTATCCCGGAGGGAAACTGGTAGGAACCAGCAGGGAACTAAGTACTTGACCTGCAGAGACCCGATGGCCCGGGCTCCGAGAATGAACAGAATTGGCTGGTCAGGGACTTAGGTACCTGGATACACCCTGGGGCTTGGGTTACCCAGCCCAGAGTCCTGAGTTACCCTACCTTCCAAAACAAAGTCCCTTGCAGAGTTCGGGAAAAGTGACTGCAATGTTTGTTGCGCGAAGCGATGCGTGATACTGGAACCTGGGGTTTCGGGGGATGCTATTGGGCAAGCTCTGTAGCTTCAAAGAAGCTGTAAATTGGAGACCTTATTCCTATCATACCCCTCCCGCCCCACCTTGAGGCCGGGATGTCATGGGAAAACGGTTGGGTAGTTGTGTGCAGTCTAGCAAGCAGGAATCTTTGCAGATATGCTTGCAACACCGTATACGTCGCTGCCATCCGGTGAACTGCAGGCTGTTCGCAGCATATACAAGGGGGCATAGGGTGGAAGGTGGAGTCCCTCCTCCAAGTTGTTGGAGTGAAACGGACCAAAACTGACAGAGTTAACGGGTGTTAACCGTGGGGGTCCCAAAGGTAGTCCCGGGTGGTGCCAGGGTGACTGGGAGAGTTTTACACCTACCTAGCCCGACAGTGCTCCCAACGATATAGGCTCTGCAAGGGAAGTGCAGAGATAGGAAAAGCATGATTCCTACCACAGGTAAGGTAGATCCGAGGTAGTCGTCATGGGTAGCGCCCATTGGATGACTCCACGACCAATGTGCTCTGCGGAAGACACCGGAAGCCCAAGACCCGTAAACAGTAAATAGATAAACTGCTCACAGTAGCCTCCGGAGTCAAGTAAAGATCAATGCATATGGGAAGAGTATCATAGATAGTCTAATTCATGAGGTCTCTTGACTGTTAGCCACCGGCAAGAGACCGATGCACAGAACCTTTCACTCTGGCAGGCAAAATGGAAATGCAGCACAGAAACGATAACGCCATAAGGTGAACACCGCCTATAGTGTGTCGCCACATGCATGCCCAAAGAGTGTGCTGGGAGACATGTCGGACCACCTTTGGCGGAGAAGGGTGTGCTCAAATGGTTGCGGTAAACTGATGGGGGAGTTTCTGGCATAAGATAAAACTACCTGAAAGTCTACACCAGAACTCTTCTACTCCAACAATCAATCTGCAAGAGACCTTAATTGAATGCAGCATCAGGCTTAACGATATTAAGTTTTACCGTTTACTTTACTCTTACATCTGTGTGAACTTTTGGCGATAAGTTTGAAGTTGTTCACTGCGGTTGCAACCTTGGGATCCATCTTCCTCGCGGTTCTCCTCTTACAGCGCAAGATCATACAGGCCGACGATAAGATAATGGTACAGGACATATTACGAGACAAAATGACTCTTGGACAAATAAGTCAAAAGGAAAGGAGCGACAAGCACTGGAAACCAGGCCCAAACCTTATAGTCAGCGACCAGGTGTGGTTAATACCACGCAATATCGGGACCACGAGACCATTGAAGATGCTGGACTATAAGCAACTTGGACCATTCGGGATAAGCGAACGTGTCAGACTTTGGGCATATAAACTCGCCCTCAGCGACTCGATGAAACAAACTCCTCCAACATTCCACATCAGCGTCCTCGAACCCTACCAAGAAAACTCTTTTCCCGGACAAAAAAGACTTTCCCCTCTGCCTATTCACATAAACGGAGAAGACGAATATGAACTTGAAGCAATAATTGACTCTCGCTTACACTACTGTAAACTTCAATACCATGCTAAGTGGACCGGTTATTCCCTACAACATGACCAAGAGTGGTACCCCGCCACCAACTTCAAAAATGCACGTGCAGGAATTCAATGATTCCCATGAACGTTACACCAACAAGATCTGGGTAAGGAAATGCAATTAAGAAAGAATAGAGCAATGCCGAATGGACAAAGATGACGGATCTACCACTCCTACAACTTACAGAACATCAAAAAGAACACAACCGCACACCGTTCACAGGATGTTTCGACGACCGGTGCCCAGGGCACCAAAGCGACAAATTCGGCTGCACCTACTGGCCGCGCCGAAGCCACCGCTCCACGCTAATGACCAGCCCGCTGGGTTCAGCGGTACCCGAACCGCTGGCATCGGTCGAATACCCAGAACCCACTTCTGGGACGAAGCGAAGAGAGAGAGGGGGGCAGAAAAAACAGAAGACCCCGATGAACCAATGACGATCCCCACAAAACCACAGAGGAAACAAAGAACCAGGCCCGACCACAACCGAAGCCAACTCCCTGGAGGGACTCCCGAGTATGGCGACAGACAGCGCAGACCGGAAGGAAGCCCTGAAGACGGAAATCAGGGAACTACAATGGGAAAAGAAAGAGGGGAACAGAAGACAGGTGCGATTGGAGTGGGGGACAAGCCCAGAAAGAGTGAGGGTGGAACTGGCAGAGCGGCAGGTCAGTTCCCTCAGAGAACAGTTAAGAAAGAAGGAGAAGAGAATCAAGAGCATGGAAACGCTCTTGCGAGAAACGACGAGGGGGATGAGCAAGATGGCCCGCCGAATGTTGGAAGCGGTGGGAGAAGAAGGCTCATGCTACGCTGATGGGACTCAGGCTGCTGAGAGAGCGGAGCTAATGTCATGATCTGGCGAGAGAAGCGCTTGCCAGGTGACGGCAGCAGGGAAAAGGTTTTACATATGATCTCCCTTAGACGTCATACAGTTAAGTTAATCTTTCCCGCGCATGACCTGGTTAACAGGTCATGGCGCTCAGTTATATTGATTGCATTTCGCACATGAGGTACAGTTGACGTCATGGGGAGAGTCTAGGCGGGCCGGTAAGGCTTACCGGTAAGGTAGACTCGGCCATGTTTCGTGCGTGACCTCGTTAGTAGGTCAGATCGTTGGTTTATTTATATTGCACTTGATTTACGTTTTCGCACATGACGTCACTTAGAGGTCAGGGGATGTTTTATGTTTGCGCACCTGACTTATTAGAGTCAGGAGATGGATTTCGCACCTGACCTCGCTTGAGGATCAGGGCAGGGTTAGGGTTATGGGAAGAGGCCTATATAAAGGCCGGGGTTTTCACAGATGGGTTAGCTCTTCACGCAACCATCTACTGTTATTTCCTATCTACTACTTTACGAAATTTACAATACAAAAACCTTTACGCCCCAATCTTATCCGCTAGACGGATCTGCTTTAGAGTCAAGAACCTATCCGCTGCGTGGATCATGTTAACCAAGAAGAAGACTGATACTCCCGGCACTGGTGAGAAACCGATTCTTACATGACAATACTAAGATAGGGTCTAGAGACTCGTCGAGCTCTAGTACACAGTGCAGCGCAGTTCGGAAGAACCAAACAAGGTTGTTACCTGTCGCGAGTAACCCGAGTAGTGGGAAACTGTAACATTTGTACACCTCTACCTGTCCCTTGTTCTGTCTACTGTAGTGTGCCTTGGACTATCTGCCTTTGACTTCACATGGACCCTACCTATTACAGATACATTTTAGTACGTGTAAGTGACTCTGAAGTCTTTGGCGGTAGGCTCTGGTATGCTTCTTAGATGGAAATTGCTTTTGTTCTTTTCTGGGTTGTAGCTTCGCTGCTGATGTCTCAATTGTATTACTTTGCAAAGGCTTTTGCTCACAGAAGTTGTCTGCCATTTAGGTGTTGGAAATAGAAACCCACTTTAATGTGGAAGGAGGAGGATTATGCTTCATTCGGTATTGTTGAACACACTCACAATTTGCAGCTAGTTGCTGCTGTTTCTTCAGCATTGCTGCAGTCATTGGGCTGGAAAGGTCTATTTTAACTTCTCATAAAGCCAATTAATATTTGTACCTCCTAACACATAAATGATCAAATAGGCCTCACTTACTTTCAGAGCTGGTTGAAAGAATTGATATGCACTACTGGGAATAAGGTTCTTTAATTTCAATTGGGTATATCGTTTGTGGAAACCTTTAAGAAAAACAAATTTGCATTAAGAATCATCTGAGTATACCTGCTTTTATTTATTTAATTATTATACACTTTTGTCTTGGCAAAGGAAAAAAGGTTAAGCCAAGCCAATTTGAAAGCATTACGGTAACCGTTACGCCCAAAACTGCCACACTTTTTGTTAGAAAGGCGGTCCAGCTCTAGTCTTCCGGAACCATATTGTGGTAGGGGAACAGATACACGTCTAATAAACCCTACTAAAACAATATTTAAAAATGAATAGTTAATGCCCCTTCTCATCCTTTTCCATTCCTTCCTCTCCCCTTTCACTCCAAAAATACCAATTCCCCGTCTTCCCCGGGCTGCCTATCCTTCGCAAACACATCCTTCCACTCATCCCAAAGTCTCTGCAGCTCCGCAATGTACTTCTCCTGTAACTCATCAACCTCTGGATCCCTCGGAGAGTCGCTTTGTTGCTTCGGGAATATCGGGTGGCCGACTGCACACATCGTCAATATCTATCCACACTATCCACCCCCCCGGCCGACTAACAAAACACAGAAGGAGGGGCACGTACCGACGGTATTCACCTCCCTTCTGTACGGCAAGAAGCCCACATCATAATTAAACACACCTCGAGCATGAAACAACGGGACAGTGAATCCTGCAGTCCTCTTAACGAGCATTTGTAGTCTTTTGATGAGTGAATTGGAGCCGGGGATCGTTTGGTCGTACAGGTCGTTCTCACCGAATGATAAGACCGGCACGACGCCTGCGTTTTCGCGAATAGCTATTTTCAAGAAGCCGCGGCGGCGCTTGAGGACCAGTCTCATGGTTCCTGGAATCGCCTCAAGACTTTCTCGTGCACCGCCTACGACGATGGTGATTGCACGGCCGCCAGGGGCGGGTTGCGATGGCGGGGATTTGGGCAATTTCTTGGCGAGCCATGATTGCTTTGTCTCGCCACGGAGGAGCGCTTCACAGCTGCGACGGGAGACGCTGGCAAGGCCGAGTTTTAGTAGGTATTCACGGTAGAATGGAATGCGGAAGTTGGAGTCCAAGGTTAGGAGGGTGTTTATTATTCCGGGAAAGAGCTTTTCGAAGCCGGTCGTGCCCTCTGTGCAAAAGTGGCCAAAGGCTCCGTGGGAGATAATCCCGTGGGGGTGGTAGGTGAAGATGTAGTTTCGTTCTGGGGGGAGAGGGCTGCTGCGATGGAGGTTTAGTGGGAAGTAGCCCGTCAAGAGACGCCACATGGGAAGTGAGCGGAGTAATGAGGAGCGGATCACGGGGGATGAACCGTCGCGGTGGGAGTTGGAGTATAGGACGTAGATGAGGTAGGGTATCAGCAGTGGCCAGGTCAAGGGTATCGCGAGCAGGAACCAGAAGAGTGAGACGAAAATTGCAATTGCAAATGTGTGCCAGAGGACCGCGGTTGTCTGGAGACGGCGTTTTAGTGGGATGTTAAGTGGCGCGAAACGGATACTGATGATACGTGTTAGATATGCTCGACACGAACTTTGAGGCAAGGAACAAACCGTCTATTGTTTGCGTAGTCGCCTGAGACTAATCTACCTTTTCCCCTCCTGGGGACATTGTCGTTCATTTCGTGGGCATCCGACGATGTTGAGCTTTCCCCACTTTTCTGAGGCGACATCAGTTCCCTGTACTCCCTGTCATCATCGCCGTGATAAAGTTTGACACCGTTTCCCCCTCGTCTCCTAGGGGGTGGCTTCGCGGTTTCTGAGGCATAAAACTTTGCAGTAATTTCCCCATCCCCGCTCAGGTCATTCATGCTCCAATCCTCGGACAGAGGAAACTCAATCGCCGCCGTAGCATAGCTGTTCGGTAGTTCCTTTGGAATAGGTACTGAAGCCGACGAATCAAACCCATCCTCAGAAGAGCTGCTAGGAATGTCTTCCTCTATGTGCGGCTGTATTTCTATCTCCATGGCCCCTCAATTGTCCCCGCTCACAAGATTTAGTTGGCGGAGGAAATCTTCGATGTCGAGCTAGATATCAATCGTGACTAGTGATACGGTGGAACAAGCTTTTTGATGATCACTAGACGATCGCTGGTGGCTGTTCGGCTCGTTTTGATTCTGAGGGTGGTGATTGGAATGAAAGGGAGGAATAAGAACTGTTTGTGGGGGGGTGGGTGTTGGATTTCCTGGGTTGCGTTAGCGAGAGATGACGACTCTCACGTGATTATTTATTGCATGTGAAATTCAATGATCGGCTGATTGATATGTAGGATCCGATAAGATGGGTTGATTAGATTCGAGTAGCGGCCCACAGCGTTCGACCGCCGTACCGTTGGTATAATTCTCGGATACCAGCTCGTTATTGGTGAAGGTCAGGGCACAGCTAGTCGGGGGAATTGACTACAGCCAGAGATATTGAGGAAAATTCTTGATTTTCCTGTGATGTCTGCAGGAGGAATGGGGTTGTGTTCAAAATACGGTATCTCATTCCTGTACGGTGGTGTGACTGTGTCGGTCATGTGACAAAGTCACATGACCAGTTGTTATGCTAGAAGATTCTAGCAGGGTATATAGATTTCCTTGGTATGAGTCAGTGTTCGCGTAACCATAGAAGGGTATAAATAGTGGTGTATTTTTCCTTTCTGTTAGAAGAGCACGCAAGCTTGGATTAATCTATGAGTCTTAAAGATATATCTTGTTCACCAGGTCTACTACACTATCACAAGTGCAAGTGACTTAGATACAAATATTCTCAGGTTATGAGCCCGGGTTTGTGAGATCTTCTGCAAACCTGAACATCATATACCACAAGGCCATAAGAGCACTCCTAAGTGAGCGTATACCGTTAATCCTCCCCTCGAACTCCTCCTTCAACAAACACCAACCTGGCCCGCCAGTACTTTGATGCACTAGACTGGTGGACATGTCTTTACTGAAACAAAAAAACGCCCTCTTTCACCTGATTATCTTCTCCCTTCCTGTTGTGAAAAGTACTACGACGATATACGCCATGACTCAATCAGGAGCCTAAGCGAGATAAATAGTTAGCAATTTTGGTCACAAAGAAACCAACCCCTTCCACAAAGCAGACGATCAGAAATGACAGTAATCGGAAACGTACTACGATAAAGCAATATGTCAAACGATACCGAAACTGTCTTCAAGCTATCCGTAACTGACTACCCAAAACTACAAGGACAAGAGAACTACCAGACTTGGGCGCAAGCCTGGCTGGTTGCCTTTGAAGTCCTTGGTCTGTCAGAGGTAGTACTTGGAATGGAAAAGAAGCCTGAGATCCCTACGATCGGAGCATCGGAAGATGCTACAAAAGTCATGACGTGGAAGAAAAAGGACACTAAAGCCAGATTCTACCTCTACCAAGCAGTAAACTCCATCTACTATGCCGACATCTCCGCCAAAGGTTCAGCAGCGGAGGTCTGGGAGGCGTTCAAAGACCGATTCGACAAAGAAACTCCCGCTACCAACATGATGCTACTGGAAGCCATCTGGAAAACCAAACTTGTCTCCACCCAATCCATCTCCGACCATGCCACAAAGTTTGAAACTGCATGGAACCGTCTTGCCCAACGATGTTCATCAGCTGATGATGAAACAACCAACGAAATCCGAACCACGATGCGAGCATGGACACAAGCAGAAGAAGTTAAGGGCACTGCCTTCATGCTATCTATCAACGAGTTGCACCCTGATCTATGCGATGTCTTGTCGACAAGAAAGACAACCAGATACGTGGACGTTCGGGACTACTTTCTAAGCAGGGCAGCAGAAAAAGGTGAAGGCAAAGAGGAGGAAAAGGTACTGTCGGTACCTTACAAGAACAAGAAACAGATGTATTGCACATGGTGTGTAGCAAGAGGTGGGAAAAGCGATACCCACAATACTAACAAATGTCGAGGTCTCTTAAGAGAAAAAGCCAAAAAGAAGAAATGGGACAACAAGCCAAACACCACAGCTGTTACCGATGCTACAGTTACGGTTCTGATGGCGAAAGCCAAGGAACCTCCTACACCAGAGGAAGAGGTTGTCTGTACGACAATCGGGGAAGTCTCGACAGAATGGTTATGTGATTCTGGGGCATCGAACTACATATCTCCCAATTCAGGTGACTTCCAAAGTCTTACGCATTCCTCCGAAAAGATAGTAACAGCAGACGGTAGAATTGACCAAGCAACTGCATCCGGAGATGCTTACCTCCACGTGCGCCTGTTGGATGGAACCAAACATACAGTCATCCTCAAATGAGTACTTTATGTACACACGTTTCGATACTCATTGGTATCAGAATTCCCATTGGACGATGTTGGAGTAACGGTTATGGTAGAAAGAGGAAGAAGGATGTTTGAGAAGGAAAGGAGGATTTTCATGGCTGTGGATAAGAAAAGTGGGTTGTGGTATGTTAGGAGGAGTAATGAGAAGTCTTTTGTTTCTGTTTACGAAGAACGGCACAAAGCCCTTGGACATCCGAGTGTGATTAAGGATTGTTACAAGGACGCCACCCCTATCGCTCCTGCATCAGACTTTCATTGTACAACATGCAATCGAAACAAAACCACGCATGTAAAACCAAAGTCAAAGGACATCGAAACCAAGTCAGCTTTCGACAAAGTCCATTCCGATCTTAGTGGTCAAATGTCCACATCTACACTGGGAAAAAATCTCTACTACATGACGTTTATAGATGATTATACCAGGTATTGTTGGATTTACCTACTAAAGACAAAGGACGGAGCAGAAGTTGCCATAAAACACTTCTGGGAAATGGTACTTACTCAATTCGGTAAACGAGTCAAGCGATTGCATAGCGACCAAGGAACCGAATACCTTAACCGGAAACTGCCTAAATTCTTAAACACAAAAGGAGTCATCCACACTACATCACCAGCCTACAACCCTGAATCAAAAGGAGTCGCAGAAAGGCTAAATCGGACCCTTACAACAATGGCATGATGCATGACGCCACCTGAACGAAAATCATTGTGGGGAGAGGCCTATTCCACAGCGGCTTACCTCTGCAATCGACAGTGGCATTCATCAATAAAAACAACACCTTTCGAGCAACTCTATAAAATGAAACCCACGATTAGTCACCTCCATCCCTGGTTCGCCGATGTCATGGTACATATCCCAGCTGAGAAGCGAGGAAAGTTGGACCAAACAGCAGAAGAAGGCCACCTAGTCGGATACACTTCCAGTCCCACGATTTACTGTGTTTACATACCTAAACAGCACACTGTGATCAAAGCAAGGGATGTGAAATTTGGAAAGACAAGAGGGGCATCGTTTGAATATCTTCAACGAACAATAGAAAGAGAAGAAAAGGAAAAGTCGGATTAATCTAGTGAATCGGAACGTACCGATGAGGAAGGGTCATCTACCCCAGTAAGACCGACAACACCAGTACCACCTCTGACTACCTCTATGCCCCGCGAATTCCAGTTAACACCTATTCCTCCTCCAGATACCTTCTCCTCGGAATCTCCAGCACTCCGTCGTTCTACTCGTGAATGCACTCAGGCACAGAAAGCACGAGATGAAGAAAAACTTCAGATAGAAAAGAAAATACGGTCTCTGCAACATGAATAAAAGGAAACGAAGGGGATTGTCGGCTGGAAGGCCTAACCGAGGACAAGATGCAACTTCTCCAGGAAAGAAGGGAGGAACTTGATAAACAGCTTCGGAATAAAGAAGGGAATCTTCAATGATATCCGCTTGTTGGTCTCATGTATCACATACCAGACGCCAATACGTATAGAGAGGCCATGGAATCGCAGGATAGAAATGAATGGCAGAAAGCCATGGACGAAGAAATGAAGGTACTGAGAAAACGAGAAGTAGGAGTGGAAGTGGAAAAACTAAGTGGAAAAAAGGCATTAACAGGACGATGGGTTTATAAGGCCAAAGTCAAAAAGGATGGCACTATCGAACGTCGGAAAGCACGATACGGCACAAAAGGTTTCAACCAAGCCCCAGGCGAAGACTATGAAGAAGTTTATACACCGGTTGCTCAGTTAGAATCCCTAAGACTCCTAGTGGCAGTAGCTGTCAAACGTGGTTATAAGTTCCGACAGATCGACATCAAGAGCGCCTTCCTATATGGCAACACAGACATGGAAACCTACCTGGAGCTCCCGGAAGGGTATCGCGAACCAGGCAAGGTCTGGAAGCCTAAGAAAGTCATCTATGGACTTAAGCAATCCCCAAGACTATGGCACCAACGACTAACCAAAATCCTCGAAACTATGGACCTTAGAGTTACCGACTTCGACCCATGTATTCTTGTCACGAAAAACCTCTTTTGTTGCATTTACGTTGACGATATCCTAATAGCCGGAAAGTCCTCACTAGTCGATCCATGTATTGACAAAATACAATCCCATTTTCAATGTACGGACTCTGGACAAGCATCACTACTGTTAGGCATGCAGATCGACATCTCAAAAGACAATCTCAAAATCTACCAGGAACGGTATATTACTGAGATCCTTGAAAGATTTGACCTAAGTGAAGCCAAACCAGTTGCCACTCCTATTGAAGTCCATACTACACTTATGAAAGCAAAAGCCGATGATCAACTATGCGATCAACAACAATACCAGTCCATCATTGGATCGCTGATGTACGCCGCTGTCACTACAAGACCTGACATTGCACATGCTACTGCTTTCCTCAACCAATTCTCCTCAAAACCCACCACTACACATCTTACCACTGCAAAAAGGGTACTTAGATATCTAAAAGGAACCAAGACCAAGGGATTACGATACAACCGAGACAACAAGGAACAACCATTGAAGATCTTTACTGATGCTTCATTTTCCTCAAATCTCGAAGACAGAAAATCGTTTACTGGTCTGATCGTACAAGTTTACAGAAGTACCATAATATGGCGATCAAAGAAACAAAAAACTGTAGCAACATCTACAACAGAAGCCGAATATGTCGTACTCGCATTCGCCGCTAGACAGAGCATCTGGCTTAGGCGAGGAATATCACATATGGGAATTGAGAGTATACCGATCCTATACTGTGACAACACAGCAGCCATCAAGCTTACCGAAAACGCGGGCGTTTCCGACCGAACGAAACATATCGACGTTCAGCACCATTACACTAGAGAGATACAGGAAGTGGGGAAGATAGATGTGATGGCTGTTGGAACAGAGGACAATTTGGCGGATATATGTACAAAGGGATTAGTTAAGGTGACATTTGAAGGGTTTTCTAATAGGCTGGGAATGGAACCGTAGGGGAAGTGTTCAAAATACGGTATCTCATTCCTGTACGGTGGTGTGACTGTGTCGGTCATGTGACACAGTCACATGACCAGTTGTTATGCTAGAAGATTCTAGCAGGGTATATAGATTTCCTTGGTATGAGTCAGTGTTTGCGTAACCATAGAAGGGTATAAATAGGGGTGTATTTTTCCTTTCTGTTAGAAGAGCACGCAAGCTTGGATTAATCTATGAGTCTTAAAGATATATCTTGTTCACCAGGTCTACTCCACTATCACAAGTGCAAGTGACTTAGATACAAATATTCTCAGGTTATGAGCCCAGGTTTGTGAGATCTTCCGCAAACCTGAACATCATATACCACAAGGCCATAAGAGCACTCCTAAGCGAGCGTATACCGTTAATCCTCCCCTCAAACTCCTCCTTCAACAAAAACCAACCTGGCCCGCCAGTACTTTGATGCACTAGACTGGTGGACGTGTCCTTACTGCAACAAAAAACGCCCTCTTTCACCTGATTATCTTCTCCCTTCCTGTTGTGAAAAGTACTACGACGATCTACGCCGTGACGCAATCAGGAACCTAGGCGAGATAAATAGTTGGCGATTTTGGTCACAAAGAAACCGACCCCTTCCACAAAACAGACGATCAGAAACGACAGTAATCGGAAACGTACCACGATAAAGCAATATGTCGAACGATACCGAAACTGTCTTCAAGCTATCCGTAACCGACTACCCAAAACTACAAGGACAAGAGAACTACCAGACTTGGGCGCAAGCCTGGCTGGTTGCCTTCGAAGTCCTCGGTCTGTCAGAGGTAGTACTTGGAACGGAAAAGAAGCCTGAGATCCCTACGATCGGAGCATCAGAAGATGCTACAAAAGTCACGACGTGGAAGAAAAAGGACACTAAAGCTAGATTCTACCTCTACCAAGCAGTAAACTCCATCTACCATGCCGACATCTCTGCCAAAAGTTCAGCAGCGGAGGTCTGGCAGGCGTTCAAAGACCGATTCGACAAAGAAACTCCCGCTACCAACATGATGCTACTTGAAGCCATCTGGAAAATCAAACTTGTCTCCACCCAATCCATCTCCGACCATGCCACAAAGTTCGAAACTGCATGGAACCGTCTTGCACAACGATGTTCATCAGCTGATGATGAAACAACCAACGAATTCCGAACCACGATGCGAGCATGGACACAAGCAGAAGAAGTCAAGGGCACTGTCTTCATGCTATCCATCAACGAGTTGCACCCTGATCTATGCGATGTCTTGTCGGCAAGAAAGACAACCAGATACGTGGACGTTCGGGATTACTTTCTAAGCAGGGCAGCAGAAAAAGGAGAAGGTAAAGAGGAGGAAAAGGTACTATCGGTACCTTACAAGAACAAGAAACAGATGTATTGCACATGGTGTGCAGCAAGAGGTGGGAAAAGCGATACCCACAATACTAACAAATGTCGAGGTCTCTCAAGGGAAAAAGCCAAAAAGAAGAAACGGGACAACAAGCCAAACACCGCAGCTGTTACCGACGCTACAGTCACGGTTCTGATGGCGAAAGCCAAGGAACCTCCTACACCAGAGGAAGAGGTTGTCTGTATGACAATCGGGGAAGTCTCGACAGAATGGTTATGTGATTCTGGGGCATCGAACCACATATCTCCCAACTCAGGTGACTTCCAAAGTCTTACGCCTTCCTCCGAAAAGATAGTAACAGCAGACGGTAGAATTCACCAGGCAACTGCATCCGGAGATGCTTACCTCCACGTGCGCCTGTTGGATGGAACCAAACATACTGTCATCCTCAAACGAGCACTGTATGTACCCACGTTTCGATACTCATTGGTATCTGAATCCCGATTGGACGATGTTGGAGTAAAGGTTACGGTAGAAAAAGGAAGAAGGATGTTTGAGAAGGAAAGGAGGATTTTCATGGTTGCGGATAAGAAAAGTGGGTTGTGGTATGTTAGGATGAGTAATGAGAAGTCTTTTGTTTCTGTTTACGAAGAACGGCACAAAGCCCTTGGACATCCGAGTGTGATTAAGGATTGTTACAAGGACGCCACCCCTATCGCTCCTCCGTCAGACTTTCATTGTACAACATGCAATCGGAACAAAACCACGCATGTAAAACCAAAGTCAAAGGACATCGAAACCAAGTCAGCTTTCGACAAAGTCCATTCCGATCTTAGTGGTCAAATGTCCACATCTACACTGGGAAAAAATCTCTACTACATGACGTTTATAGATGATTATACCAGGTATTGTTGGATTTACCTACTAAAGACAAAGGACGGAGCAGAAGTTGCCATAAAACACTTCTGGGAAATGGTACTTACTCAATTCGGTAAACGAGTCAAGCGATTGCATAGCGACCAAGGAACCGAATACCTTAACTGGAAAGTGTCTGAATTCTTAAACACAAAAGGAGTCATCCACAGCACATCACCAGCCTACAACCCTGAATCAAACGGAGTCGCAGAAAGGCTAAATCGGACCCTTACAACAATGGTACGATGCATGATGCCACCTGAACGAAAATCATTGTGGGGAGAGGCCTATTCCACAGCGGCTTACCTCTACAATCGACGGTGGCATTCATCAATAAAAACAACACCTTTCGAGCAACTATATAAAACGAAACCCACGATTAGTCACCTCCATCCCTGGTTCGCCGATGTCATGGTACATATCCCAGCTGAGAAGCGAGGAAAGTTTGACCAGACAGCAGAAGAAGGTCACCTAGTCGGCTACACTTCCAGTCCGACAATTTACCGTGTTTACATACCTAAACGGCACACTGTGATCGAAGCAAGGGATGTGAAATTTGGAAAGACAAAAGGGGTATCGTTTGAATATCTTCAATGAACAATAGAAAGAGAAGAAAAGGAAATGTCGGATCAATCCAGTGAATCGGAACGTACCGATGAGGATGGGTCATCTACCCCAGTAAGACCGACAACACCAGTACCACCTCCGACTACCTCTATGCCCGGCGAATTCCAGTCAACACCTATTCCTCCTCCAGATACCTCCTCCTCGGAACCTCCAGCACCCCGTCGTTCTACTCGAGAATGCACTCAGACACAGAAAGCACGAGACGAAGAAAAACTTCAGATAGAAAAGAAGATACGGTCTCTGCAACGTCAAATAAAAGGAAACGAACGGGATTGTAAGCTGGAAGGCCTAACCGAGGACGAGATGCAACTTCTCCAGGAAAGAAGAGAGGAACTTGATGAACAGCTTCGGAATGAAGAAGGGAATCTTCAAAGATATACGGTTGTTGGTCTCATGTATCACATACCAGACCCCAATACGTATAGAGAGGCCATGGAATCGCAGGAGAGAAATGAATGGCAGAAAGCCATGGACGAAGAGATGAAGGTACTGAGAAAACGAGAAGTAGGAGTGGAAGTGGAAAAACCAAGTGGAAAAAAGGTATTAACAGGACGATGGGTTTATAAGGCCAAAGTCAAAAAGGATGGCACTATCGAACGTCGGAAAGCACGATACTGCGCAAAAGGTTTCAACCAAGCCCCAGGCGAAGACTATGAAGAAGTTTATGCCCCCGTTGCTCGGTTAGAATCCCTAAGACTCCTGCTGGCAGTAGCTGTCAAACGTGGTTATAAGTTCCGACAGATCGACATCAAGAGCGCCTTCCTATATGGCAATATAGACATGGAAACCTACCTGGAGCTCCCGGAAGGATATCGCGAACCAGGCAAGGTCTGGAAGCTTAAGAAAGCCATCTACGGACTTAAGCAATCCCCAAGACTATGGTACCAACGACTAACCAAAACCCTCGAAACCATGAACCTTAAAGTTACCGACTTCGACCCATGTATTCTTGTTGCAAAAAACCTCTTTTGTTGCATTTACGTTGACGATATTCTAATAGCCGGAAAATCCTCACTAGTCGATACATGTATTGACAAAATACAATCCCATTTTCAATGTACGGACTCTGGACAAGCATCACTACTGTTAGGCATGCAGATCGACATCTCAAAAGACAATCTCAAAATCTACCAGGAAAGGTATATTAATAAGATCCTAAAAAGATTTGACCTAAGAAAAGCCAAACCAGTTGCCACTCCTATTGAAGTCCATACTACACTTATGAAAGCAAAAGCCGATGATCAACTATGCGATCAACAACAATACCAGTCCATCATTGGATCGCTGATGTACGCCGCTGTCACTACAAGACCTGACATTGCACATGCTACTGCTTTCCTCAACCAATTCTCCTCAAAACCCACCACTACACATCTTACCACTGCAAAAAGGGTACTTAGATATCTAAAAGGAACCAAGACCAAGGGATTACGATACAACCGAGACAACAAGGAACAACCATTGAAGATCTTTACTGATGCTTCATTTTCCTCAAATCTCGAAGACAGAAAATCGTTTACTGGTCTGATCGTACAAGTTTACGGAAGTACCATAATATGGCGATCAAAGAAACAAAAAACTGTAGCAACATCTACAACAGAAGCCGAATATGTCGTACTCGCATTCGCCGCTAGACAGAGCATCTGGCTTAGGCGAGGAATATCACATATGGGAATTGAGAGTATACCGATCCTATACTGTGACAACACAGCAGCCATCAAGCTTACCGAAAACGCGGGCGTTTCCGACCGAACGAAACATATCGACGTTCAGCACCATTACACTAGAGAGATACAGGAAGTGGGGAAGATAGATGTGATGGCTGTTGGAACAGAGGACAATTTGGCGGATATATGTACAAAGGGATTAGTTAAGGTGACATTTGAAGGGTTTTCTAATAGGCTGGGAATGGAACCGTAGGGGAAGTGTTCAAAATACGGTATCTCATTCCTGTACGGTGGTGTGACTGTGTCGGTCATGTGACACAGTCACATGACCAGTTGTTATGCTAGAAGATTCTAGCAGGGTATATAGATTTCCTTGGTATGAGTCAGTGTTCGCGTAACCATAGAAGAGTATAAATAGGGGTGTATTTTTCCTTTCTGTTAGAAGAGCACGCAAGCTTGGATTAATCTATGAGTCTTAAAGATATATCTTGTTCACCAGGTCTACTCCACTATCACAAGTGCAAGTGACTTAGATACAAATATTCTCAGGTTGGCTGCTCCGAGAGGAAAAGTCGCTGTCAGCATTCACATCAAGGATAGGAAAGATGTCAAGAACGAAGAATAGAAATCGCGATAGGATGTAGAGGAGAAACGCTATTAGTAACTAGGTATGGTACCGGAGATAGCCTCCCAGCGCCGTACGAGCAAAGTAAAATAACCTGAGCCAAGTAACCATTGCACTAACAAACAAAAAGAGGCACCATGAGAATAAGAACCTGAAACACTAGCTGTTGATCGCTCGATTTTTGCTGGAGACAGCGTTTGCAACACTTTTTTTCTCTAACCAGGGTTCGGTGGAACCTAGAACTTAATCATAAGGAGTTTCAAAGAGCCAGAGACAATAGATAATAGGTAATTCATAATGAATTGTGCTAACTTTCACAGTGCTTCTTCTGTGGCCCTCCGTAGAACAATGAGCGATCAACCATGTAACCAATTCCAGAGACACTACTGACTCCGCAGGGTTAGGGTCCTGTTCGACCTCGGCACCCGTCACTCAACTTGCTTGGCGTGGTCTAGGATCGCAAGGAAGATCTAGTGTCGAGCGGTTAAAGGGCGTGCTGTGTCATTCGAGTTGGCTCTTCTCCCGAGGTCTGGTATCTTTTTGTCTTTTTCCCTTTGAGGGGCCGAGTAGCCGACCTTTTGAGTACTGTACTGCACACGTATTATACAAATGCCAGGTAAGACGTTCCCGTACAAAACAAGGATGGTTAACCAGGGAAACAATCCCTGTCTTGTGCGAGAACATCTTGCCTGGTAACTGCATTGTGTTTTACGCCCCTCCTCCGGATGGGGGAATCTTTGACTACATAGCACATGGTTCGGGCATTTCAGATTCGAGGCGCTCCGTGCAGGCTTATGGACGCACTTCGGGAAAGAGTGCAGTCGTACCCCGTTGTCCCGGATGGTCAATATCCAGAGAATCCGCCCCGGACAGCCCGTTATCCGGGGAAGCGGGCTGGGTTTTGACACGATAAAATTCACAATTCATAAAAATTCATCCGGGACAGCGAAGAATCCGGGAGAGTGAGGTCGGAGACAACGGGGTGCAGCTGTATATCACTTGGTCGGGTAATTATAAAAGATACTGGGACGTTTAATTTAAGTGCGGGCACTATGACTGCACTGCACATCTCCAGAGAGAAACAGTATTAGCTTCGTTTCGTCCTCGACGCCCCCCAAAAATCTATTTTGCTTCGAGTTCTATAATGCCTCTTGATACCTCTTAATGCCTTCTTGAAAAGTTGAGCTCTTGTCCTTGGCATAGTGGAGGGGAATTACAACGGCATTCTACGGAGGTACAGCGCCTAAGTTTTGTATGTTCCACAAGCGACGTTTCCTGCTCTTAGCCCCTGTGGAACATACAAAACTTAGGAGCTATACCTCCGTACGGGACAGGGCCGTGCTCGGGTACAGATCCGGGGTGGAAAGTGGTGAGTGGAATCACTCGAGTGGTGGTGGGTGACACAAAAAGGCAACAACTAGTGTGGGTAACACAGATACCACAGTAAAAGAAATCCTGACAACAAATACCCTGCTGGAGATGAAGGAAGCACCAAATCGGATAAAGGTCAGAAGGGGAATCTAATTGTCCTCCCATTTTTTAGTTGCCTCATTTTAGTAAGTTAGTGTCGCGTGTCAAAGCTAGGGTGGTTTGTACTCGGGTGTCAGAGTAAGTCCGCGAACAGTAAGATTGACAAAGACGGTAAGCATATTTGGAAGAGTTCATAGACTAAGAAGGGTGGGTTGAAAACCGGAAAAATTACGCAAATGCTTTCTGCTTTATGATTGGCTAGACTATCTATATACAGGTTTTCATTGGGTAGTAGAAATGTATATTGCCACCAGAGCTTCAACTGGCCTTTGTGATTAACTAAATTCTCTACTGTCCTCTGAAGTATGCTGCTGAGTCAAGTTCTATGAGAATTAAGACCTGCCAACTGAAACATCTGAAATTCTCGACATTCCATAACTTGAAATGGTATTGCTAGGACTGGTGTACTACCTTTCTATAATGATTGGGTTGCAATTCGTCCACTTGCCTATGATGCTTCATGGTCCTGCTGAAAAATTATGAGTGTAGTGGACTGTACTCCAAGTACAGCGGTCACGGCCACCTGACCAGGGTATGATGGCATCAGGGTTTTGGTTGCATATAAGAGAACAGGGTTCAGACGGTTGCCTAATGGTGGAAGGGGTTCTTTAGTCAAGATTCCATATAATGGGACCTTATGGAAACTGATAGAATATTGCGGGTACATGTGAGGAAGGGTTTAGGGGAATTGGGATTTGTCAGTGGAAGATTTTTCTTTATTATATAAATCGGTGTACCCTTGCGCAATTTACTTTTCTTATACAACCTGATAATTTCCTGCCGATACTGATACTTAGAAATTATATCTTTGTCTTTTCTTTGTGTCACTGGAATCTATGAACCCTGATCCTGAATCATGGAATCCTGTCCCTGACCCCTTCTAGACCTGGTACAAACATGTCTTATTTGTATACCTGTATGTAACGACCCAGCATACATGAGCCATAGAAGGTGGAACCTATACCCATACAGGTAGCCAGGAGGCGAACTGGTAGGAACCGGCAGGCAAGTAAGTAGTTGACCAACGGAGACCCAATGGCCCGGGCTGCGAGAATGAACAGAATTGGCTGGTTAGGGACTTAGGTACCTGGAGAAACCCGGGAGCGGTGTCAGCGTACTAAGGGACCTCTGAAGGGGTGGTTACTCAGCTAGGCAGAGTAACTGGAGAAAGGTCAGAAGTGTCTATCTCCGGTGACAGAATAGACCAGGTAACAAGGAAAAGTCATCTTGCACACCGGACAGGGTTACCCTACCCTCAGGGCCAGGTTACCCTGCCATGGGGCTTGGGTTACCCTGCCCAAAGTCCTGAGTTACCCTACTTTTCAATAGGAAGTCCCTCGGGGGGTTCGGGAAAAGGGACTGGAATGTTTGTCATGCGAAGCAATGCATAATACTGGAATCTGGGGGTTCCGGAGGATGCTATTGGGTGAGCTATGTAGCGTCGATGAAGATGTGAATTGGAGACATTATTTCTATCATACCCCTCTGGCCCTGCTGGGAGGCCCGGACATCATGGGCAAACGGTTGGGTGATTGTGCACAGTCTAGCAAAGAGGAATCTTGGGAGACCTGCTTGCCACACCATATACGTCGCTGCCGTCCAGTCGACCGTAAGCTGTTCACAGGGTTTACAAGGGGGCATAGGGTGGAAGGTGGAGTACCTCCTCCAAGTTGTTCAGAGTAAAACGGACCAAAACCGGCGGAGTTAACGGGTGTTAACCGTGGGGGTTCCAAAGGTATTCCCCGGTGGAGCTGGGGCGATGGGGATAGTTTTACAGTTACCAAGCCCGAAAGTGTCCCCGACGCCATAGCCTCCGTAAGAAAAGTACGGAGACACAAAAAGAATGATTCCTACTAGAGGTGAGGTGCATCCGAGGTAGTGGTCATGGGTAGCACCCATTGGATCACTCCCGGACCATGGTGTCCTGCGGAAGACACGGGAAGTCCAGGAACCGTAAATAGTACATAGAAAAAATGCTCGCAGAACCTTCCGGGGCCAAGTAGAAATCAATGCAGCCCGGAAGGGTGTCATAGATAGTCTAGTTCATGCGGTGTCTTGACTGTTAACTACTGGCAAGATGCCGATGCGCAGAAGTTTTCACTCCCGCGGGCAAAATGGAAATGGGCCGCAGAAACGATAACCGCATAAGGTGACTGCTAACTAGAGTGTGTCGACACATGCATGCCCGAAGGGTGTGCCAGGAGACGTGTCGGACCGCCCTTAGCGGAGAAGGGTGTACTCGAACGGTTGGAGTAAAATGTTGGGGGAGGTTCTGGCATAAGATAAAAGTACCTGAAAGTCTGTGCGAGGACTCTTGTACTCCAACAAGCAATCCTCTCGAGACGTTAATTGAGTGAAGCATTAGGGTTAATGATATTAAGTTTTACTGTTTACTTTACTCTTACATCTGTGTGAGCTTTTGGCGATAAGTTTGACGTTGTTCGGTGCAGTCGCAATCTTAGGATCCGTCTTCCTAGGGGTGTCCCCGTTACAGTATATCCTTTAGCGAGCTCCTCATTCAACTCCTCTTCAGATTAATTGTTTGCTGACCTTTGGTACTGACCTTTCATGAATACTGGTAACCTTGTCCAGAACAAGTTGTTAGACATAAGACGAACAGGCATAGTGTAATGGGAATGTCACGTGTTCATTGGCAAAAGGTTACACGTTTGGTCCCAGGATCCGTCGAAGTATTTGGAGAGCGAGTTGCTTTCTACCAATACGACATCGGCACAACACCCTCATTTACACCACCACCGATGGTCGCCGACCACGGGGCTTTCGCTAAATCCTCAAGAGAGGACTCTTGGCTATCCTGAAAAGGTCAAAGGAGTTAAATCGGTTGGTTGGTTGTGGAGATAAACGTATGCTAAGATCCCTCAGCTGCGCCAACAGATGGATGCCAACTGGGGGGAGATCGGCTACTACGATAGGCGTCCGCAGCTGCCATGCAGGCAGTAAGACCAAATTTCATGTCCGTTGGTGGAGGAATACAGAAGAAAATCCTTATGAGGGGACGACGCCCAAGAGACGATTATTCGCCCAAACCCAAAAGCATGATAAGGTAGAGTCAGATAATCCCCTACCGTATGAAAGGCCAACCTTGAGCACAATGAAGCGTAACCGCCATTGGCGCAATAAGGCAGATATGTACTTGCTGCGGGTTGACGCGGGCGGAGGAGAAATCGGACTACATTGATAAGTCTCGCGTCGGACCTGATCACTTCGTATGCGGAGATCGAACCAGTAACCGTCTGCCACAGTAAAAGGGTTCGAGTGATCACGATTAGCATTAAGACTGCAAAGAAATGGGTAGGACAGCCACCTGGCTGTTCGGGGAAATCAGAGTCAAGCGGGGTAAATGTTTTCCGGGCCTACGAAGTTCCCACAGAGAGAAAGAGGGAGAAATAGATAGGCCGCGAACACCCAGACGCGGAATATAAATACCGAGGTGCCTCCCACGCTTTGTAGAACATCAGCGATGTACAAGAGATCTTATCAATATATTCGTTATACGATACAACCCTACTTTTCCTCTTGACATTATAAGTAAGCCTTCCTAGAAATCACTTTGTCACATATCAGGCCTTAGTCCAGACTTGCTTGTCCTTCGAGTCGGCTACAGTGCAACACTTTATTGATATCTTCTATACTACTGAGGCTCACCACCACCGCTTTCAATGAGCCTGAAAGACTGGTGATCTAAAGCCCTGAACCATCTATCTGAAATTTACCTGCAACGAAACCCACACATTTACGAGATCGAGTTTGATCTCAGTATAAGCAAGGTCTTCGAAGACGAGAATGTTCCCTTCTGGTTTACTGATCACAGGATCAAGTGGGCCCTCAAACGCCTCACACTAACAGAAAGAAGAGGCAAAATGTCGCAACCAAGGATTGGAGAAGGATCAGAGGACTCCAGCGACACCGACATGCTGCGCGCTGAGAGACATCAGCGGCCAATCTCCGCATGGGGACCAGGCCAAGACAGCCCCTTTCCACTCCTACCACCACCGCTGGGAGGTGATATCCCACCGCTACGGCTAGGCTCCACACTAACAGCAAGGAACCCGTCAGGGCCATCAGTCCTGCGAGGCCCAACTCAAAGCATCACAAAAAGACGCAGGGGGCAGAGGTCACACTCTGGAACCCCAACCCCCTCAGGCACTCCCGCTTTGGCTGCTCTCGCCGCATACCTTGGGACAGCGATCAGACAGTTGGACCACAGCATGACCCGAACCCAGAATGACTGGATGGTCGCATATGGGACCCTATCTGATAAGGGGAAAGAGAGGGCAGAAGGCCTTGCTCAAGAAAGAGAACGACTGCTGAATGGGGAGAAGTTGGTTGGAGAGGAATTGGCGCTCTGGCAAAATAAGAGTAGGAAACTGGAGGGAGAGGTAGTGGCCAAGATCACCAGATTTAAGGGAGTGATCGAAGCGGCACTGGCTCGCATGCACGAGTGATCGCAACTGCAAGCACCGGTCAGCGGACAGCTGCACCAGGACCTGGGACGCACCATGCAGGAATTGGTAAGTAGAGATCAAGAGCTCTATACAGGCCTGGAGGGACTCCGGAAGGAGTTCGATGAGGAACGATGATGGCGTGGAACCTGGGAACTGCAGTTCGTTACTGAACTACAGACCCCAATAAGAAAGTAACAACTGGGCTCAGCGACATGCAGCAAAACATGACTGGGATGTTTACCCAATCGACGAGAGAAATGATGGCGTTGGTGCAGACAGCGTTAGCCTCACATCGGGGGGGATTGACCCATAATGGCGAAACCGGGTGTGGACAATCAGGGCCATCCCAACAAGACAAGGGAAAGGAACCTGTGGAATGGGACCCCCGGCCAGAGACAGTACAGAGTGGCCGAGAAAGAACCACGGCACTTGCCCAGGTGGCCGAAGGAGCAGGCGACCCAGACCCGGGGGATGACGGGTCGGATAACGGACAAGAAGGACCAAGCCGCCAGCCCAGGGCAATACCCCTAGGAGCGGGTGTTGACGGCTAAGAATGAAGAGGACCATCAGATGATGTTGCAGTTGGTCAAGGGGTTGGCCCAACCAACTGCTTTGCATCAGAGGAAGCGGGCCGACCCTTCCTTTGTATCCGAAGCAAACTCCTACCAGGATATAAAGACCCGGCTGCACGTGTGCCAGGACTACTTTCGCCGAAATCGCATGCCGTGGATGGAGGATAAAGATAGGATTATCTACGCCTGGGGAAGGATGAAGGGTGCTGATGTGACACCTTTCAGCAATTTGTATAGGAAGAGCATGGAAGGGCACGCAGGGTATGCCGCTTGTCCTGAATTGCTGACATGGGAACAGTTTCAGCACGAGATCATCATACGATTCTCACCGATCAGTGGGGGCTGGAAGGCCTTGGCACAGCTGGGAAAGATCACGTATGAGAAGGACATCGACAAATACCTTCTCCAGATGGAGAACTGGAACTTCAAAGCCAAGCGTCCAGGAACAGCGTGGAGGAAGATGGTTGAGGACCGACTACCGCAGGTAATACTGAGGCAGTTGTCTCACAAGTGACCCCATACCGATGCCGAATAGTTGGAGCACTTTCGAGCAGTCGGAAACCAGGGGGAGGCTTTCCACCACCGTGAACGGCACCGATGTAACAATCCGGCCAGCTTGGCGAGTTCTTCCGGGCCACTGAAATGACGCCGGGAGGATAGAGAAAAGCAGTCAAAGCGAGGAAAGGAGGAAGGGCGATCTAGCAAGTTTCAGAGGAAGACGGCATCAGGGAACTTCAAGTCAGCAAGGTTCGCCCAAACCACCCAACCGACTAAGACCTCGGTGGTAGAGCATACTGACTAGAAGAAAGCTCATGAAGGAACACCCCAAAACTTGGTCGACCAATGCTGGGAAAATAAAAGCTGCACCCGGTACGGACTTACCAACCACAAGTGAGGAGCTGGTAGGAATGGAGCCTTTGTCGCAACGATAGGACAGCGGAAAGCAGGGAAGTTTAGGTCCCGAAACATGGAGGTTCGGAATACCGCCCCAAGGCCAGCGGTGAACCAAACCCATGTGCCACCAGCACCTAGACTTTGGGAGTTGTCGGATGAAGAAGGGGGACCGATCGGACCACAGGAAGCCCTGTATGAAAACCACAACCTACGTTCCGAGCTAGGACAACGGCTCAGTCAAGAATGTCGGCGAACTGCACTGACTGGGTTCTGAGTGTGGGCAGGGACAGAAGTGTGAAAGGCAAGAAAAAGCGTGTATAATGGAGAACGTTAACCTATCTCAGGGGGATGAAATCAAGAATGACCCCCGACCTCGATGTGGGATGGCAAGACTATATACTCCTACCTGGGCAGAGAAGATTCAAACCCGGCATGTAAGAAAAGGGAACTGTTGGGGGGGGCAACTCAGGGCACCCTAACTCTTTCCTCCAAAGGTCATGCACGGGAAAGGAGTCAGGATAGCGCGGGACTGCCTGAAGGCGCTTCGCCAGTCCCAGGATGGCACCACTGTCAACGGCGAGTGGGTAGGCTGCAGGTTGCTAGGCAAGACAAAGGACAGCATGGGCGCCTTAAATCGTATGCAATGGCAGCAGTCGAACACCTAAGGCTGGGTTAGAAAGGTCGCTCCCTCATCTATGCACTGGTGGCATAGAGCGGTATGATTAAATATCGTCATTGAGGGGAAAGAAGATAAGAAAAAAGCCATATGCCGAAGGGACCGAGTTTGTCTGAGGAGGCCTGAATGGCTGAAATTGTACGGGCACAATAACAAAACCCAAGCTTATTGAATGCCGCTAAAATGTCCAGTAAACAAATAAAACGTAACCCTATGGCGGAGCCAAAATGACCGAAGACTCAGGTCCCAACACCTACATAGTATGAGGGCCCAGAAGGCATAGCCCACCGAAGGATACAAGGGGAACGAGTACCGATTCCTGTGTTGTTAGACTCGGGTTCGCAGATCTTAGTTATACGAGAAGCGCTGGTCCAAAGACTTGGGCGAGCAAGGATACAGCCAGACATCCCAGTTGGTATAACTGGGTTTGACAGTACATAGTCGCAAAATGCAGGAAGGTGCTATACGACCCCTATCATGCTAGAAATAGGGGCTAACCGACATTGTTTAGAAGTTACCTGTGAAGTCATAAGTCAGGGGATCTGTGACTTGATAATACCTTTTGGTTGGTGGCACCGCCAATATCCCCTATCATTCATCGAGGATGCAAGCAGGTGGGAGTGCCGGGCGGAGCAGTGTAAGTGACACCTGGAACCAGAGGATGAAGGAATCTACATTGAGTGGGACGAGACAGTAGCCTGGGATCCTGCAGCCAGATACGTGGGCCGAATTGCAGGCCCAGAAGATCCCAAGGCAGTAGTGATAGAAACTCTGCCCGAACCCTAACGGGGGTACGCTGACCTCTTCCTGCCGCAGGCAGTGGAACGGCTCCCAAAACACAATACCTTTGATCATGAGATCAAGGTAGCCGAAGGCGAGAAGCCCCCATGGAGGCGAATATACCCATTGTCCGGAAAGGAACGACAAGCATTGCGAGAATACTGGGACAAAGTGCTGCACGAGAGAAAGATAACCCCAAGCCAGTCATCCGCAGGTGCACCAATACTATTTGTGCCGAAACCTGACGGACGGCTGAGACTATGTGTAGACTACCGCGGGCTGAATAAGGTCACCATGGCCAACAAGTACCCGCTGCCGCTCATGAGTGAACTAAGGGACCGAGTAGTCGGGTCGCGTATCTTTACAAAGTTCGACCTAAAGGATGGGTACCACGTGATACGCATAAAAAAGGGGGACGAGTGGAAAACGGCCCTCCGCACTCAGTACGGTCATTATGAATATTGGCTGATGCCGTTCGGACTAGTAAACGCGCCTGCCACTTTCCAAGACATGATGCATGTGGTCCTGAGGAGATTCCTAGACTTGGGAGTAGTGGTATACATAGACGATGTGCTAATTTACTCCAAGGCTGAGGAGGACCACGTCCCGTTGGTAAAGGAGGTATTAACCGAGTTACGGAAGTACCACTTAGCAGTGTCTGTCACTAAATCAGTATTTCACACCAAAACGGTTGAGTTTCTGGGATACATAGTGAAGACAGATGGGATCACCATGATTGATCCAAAGGTCAAAACCATAAGGGAATGGAAGAGACATGAGTCCGTAAAGGATATACAAATCTTTACGGGATTTGCAAATTTCTACCCGAGATTTATCCAGAATTTCGCAGGAACTTGTAAACCCATAACCGAGTTGTTGAAAGATGACCCCAAGGGATTTGACTGGGGAAAGGAGCAGGAGGAGGCTTTCGAATTCCTGAAAAAACAGTTTGTGACAGTGCCTATTCTGGCACATTTCCACCCAGACTGAAACATGGTGGTGGAAATAGACACAAGTGGTTTCGCGCTAGGGTGCATCCTATCACAATATATCGAAAAATGGCTGCACCCGATAGCATTTCACTCCTGAAAACTCAACTCAGTGGAACGCAACTATCACGTTCACAACAAAGAGTTGGTCGCCATAGTTGAGGCATTCAAGGAGTGGCGTTACTACCTCGCAGGAACCAGTGAACCCATCAAGGTATTTACGGATCATCACAATCTACAATACCTCCTCACGACTAAGGCCTGGAGTGCCAGGCAGATAAGGGGGGCACAGAAGTTGGCGGATTTCAGCTTCAAAATCGTGTACCGACCAGGGTCAAGTGGCGGGAAACCGGATGCACTCAGCAGGCGGCCGGATTACCATTACAAGGTGGAAGCTGCGCAAAGCAAGAAGCTCTCAATTTTAAACCCTGCCCATTTTAACCAGGTTATCGTTATAGTGGTAGGACGAGAAAAAGAACCTGGTCTGAGTCAGAGGACACACGAACCTGAATATGCCCGAGCCATGTGGTTACACCCAGAAGCTCCAATTCCAACAAGGGACTCAAGCGAAGCGGCAGGACATGACATTCACGTGCTGGAAGAAGCAGTAGTGCCTGCTTGTGGACAAGCGACAGTAGTCACTGGAATGGTCTTAGCGTTACCAGACGGAACCTGCGGCTGAGTGGCCCCAAGAAGTAGCCTTGCCGTCCGCCATGGGATCAGGGTCGGGGCAGGAGTCATTGACGGGGACTACCGTGGAGAGGTAAAGGTGTTACTGTTCAATCTGGGGTACCAGGACTACCACATGGGGAAAAGCGAACAAGTTACGCAACTCGTGAATAGAAAGGATTCACGAAGGGGAGCTCCACGATGTGGTGGAGCTAGACTATACTGAGAGGGGCCAAAACAGATTTGAAAGCACGGGAATCAGCGTGGTCGAGACCTAGACCAACACCAGTCAACTAAGGGAAGAAAGCGGACTAAACCAATACTTGGATGAGTGCGACCAGGGACGGCACAAGGCCCTGACAAGGGAAGAAACCATGCTAACCAAGACAGTGGTTCTCAAGGCAATGGCACGGAAATTTGACGCAGAATTCCTAACAGAGGTGGAGGAGAAGGGATAGGTAGACCGGGACTGAAAGGTGAGGAGAAAGGAGTTGGAAAGACTCCGAGATGAGGGAAAGGATATGCCAAGGCACTGGTCCTTGGCGAGTAGCCTCCTGTATTACAAGGGACGGCTGTTCATTCCAAAGAACGAGGCTCTGCAAACGCTGATTGCTCAGAGCAGCCACGACTGCAAGGTCGCGGGGCATTTCGGCCAGGAAAAGACAGTGGAAATCAGAAGCAAGGACTTCTACTGGAAAGGTCTCGTGGAATGGGTAACTGATTACGTACGGTCATGTGATGAGTATCAACACAACGAAGTGCCACGGCATGCAGGATACGGGTTTCTACAGCCATTGGAAATACCATATGCGGCGTGGGCCTCTATCTCTACTGACTTCATAACGCACCTACCGAAGTCAGAAGAAAAGACTCAGATCATGACGGTAGTCGACCACTTTATCAAAATGACCCACTTCGTAGGGTTAAGGGAAAACGCAATGGCCAAGGATGTAGCCCAGTTGTTCCTCTGGGAAGTGTGGAAACTGCATGGGCTACGCACGGAAATCATCTCGGATATGGACGCGAAGTTCATGGGGGAATTTTCGGAATCCCTCTGCAAATCCTTAGGCATTAAGTGAAAGATGTCAACAGCATACCATCCTCAGACGGACGGACAAAGAGAGAGAACCAACCAAGTGCTGGAAGGCTATCTACAAAGCTTCGTCAACTGCGATCAGGATGACTGGCACCAACTGCTCCTGTGAGCGGAGCATGCCTAGAATAACTGCGTCACAAGTGCACGCGGACTCATTCCGTTCTATGTGAACTATGGATACCACCCACAGATGGATTGGGTCAAGGAGCGAGAAGCTCGGAACCCAGGGGCCACCACCTATGCCCACTGGATGCAGGAAATACAAAGACAGGCAATAGCCACATTGAAGGCAACCAAAGAAGTAATAGGACGGTACCACGATAAGAAAGTAGGGCCGCAACCAAACTTTCATACAGGCGACTTGGTGATGCTTAATGCCAAGAACATTCGCACCACACGACCCTCCAAAAAGCTTAGCCAAAACTCTGCTGGCCCTTCAAAGTTCTGGAGCCATGTGGCAACCAAGCGTTGAAGTTGGAAATCTTGGAACGCTGGAAGATGCAGCCCGTCTTCCCAGTATCACTGTCAGAGCCTTATCGGACGTCCCTTCGCCCAGCTGGGGAACAACCTCCCAGGATGCCAGAAGAGATAGAGGGCGACTTGGAATGGGAGGTTGAAAAGATAGTCAAAAGCAAGGTCATTTTGTACACTCACAGTGTTCATGGACATACTAGGAGGATCCGTGAACTTAGTTACTTTGTGAAGTGGTGGGGGTGCTCGGAGTATGAAAATACCTGGGAGCTATGAGGACATTTTGGGCATGCGGCGGAGCTGCTGGAAGGGTTCCACAGAGAGAACCCGGAGATGTCGCAGATATAGAGGAAGGATGAGAAGGAAAGGTTTTGCTAGGCGTGGCCAAGTAAACGCGGACAGCTTTTTCACCCTATCTTGCCAAGTCCTTAACGAAGTTTAATTTGTACACTATTAGAAAAATAGATTTTTAGAGATGCGGGTCGAACTCTGGGAGAGGGGGGCTCGTGTTACACATAAGACGAACTAGCATGGCATAATGGGCATATCAAGTGATCATTGGCAAAAGTTCACGTGTTCGATCCCAGGGTCCGCCGAAGTATTTGGAGAATGAGTTACTTTCTACCAATATGACATCAGCACAACACCCTCATTTACACCACGACTGAAGGTCGCCGAAGACGGAGTTTTCCCTGAATCCTCAAGAGAGGACTTTGGGCTATCCTGACAAGCTCGAACGAGCTAAATCGGCCACTTGGTTGTTGGGATAAATGCATGCAAAGATCCCACAGCTGTGCCAACGGATAGATGCCAACCGGGGGGAGGTCAGCCACTCCGGCAGCGGTCCACGGCTGCCATGCGGGCAGCAATACCAAATTTCAAGTCCGTTGGTCGCGGAATGCAGAGGAAAATCCTGATGAGGGGACAATGCCCAAGACACGATCGTTCGCCCACACCCACAAGCATGATAAGGTAGAGTCAGATGATGGCCCTGCGTGAAAGGCCAACCCTGAGCACAATGAGGCCTAACGGCCATTGGCGTCATAAGGCAGGAATGCACTTGCTGCTGATTGATGCGAGAGGATGAGAAATCCGACTGCATTGATAAGTCTGTCGTCGGAGCTAATCACTTCGCTTGCCGAGATAGAACCAGTTACTGTCTGCCATGGTGAAAGGGTTCGAGTGACTACGATTAGCATGAACACTGCAAAGAGATTGGTAGGACACCCACTTGGTTGTTCCGGGAAATCGGAGTCATACCAGGTAAAGGTTTTCAGGGTCTATGAAGTTCACACTGAGAAAAAGAGGGAGAAATAGATGGGCCGCGAAGACCCAGACGCGGAATAGAAATGTCGAGGTGCCTCCCACGCTTTATAGATCATCAGCGATGGAGAAGATATCTTATCAATATATTCGTTATACGATACAACCCTACTTTTCCTCTTGACATTATAAGTGAGCCTTCCTAGAATTCACTTCATCACGTATCGGGCCTTAGTACAGACTCGCTTGCCCTTAGAGTTGGCTACCACCTAACGCAAGTAGCCCAGGGTGGAAAGGGCAATGGCTAGTACCGAACTTCAAACCAGTGTGGAATCCAACTCGGACTCAGAACTTGACATCCATGAGAACACCACCAAGACCTTTCTTGCGTCAGTTTTCGCAGATGTCTGCGGTATCGAATGGGACGGCCACCAGTTGCTCTTGGAGGCCGCCCTATTCACTCACCTGACGAAGGTGTTGATCATATGATTACAGACCCTGGCACAGCGGCGCTTTCGTTCTTTCAGGATTTTGCCCTTGTCTACAACATGGGCACTCCCCTGCCATGAGGTGTCCCCGTTAGCCATTTCTCGTGTGAGCTCGTCAAACGTTATATTGTCAGTGAGGTATCCAAATCCCTCAAGGAAGTGAAGCGGGAAATGAGAAACTGGACCAATCAGCAGCAGCAGGTGTTCCGGAAACAGATTACTACCACGGCAGTGGACTGGATGAAAGTTCAGCAGTAGGCATACCTGTACATGCTGCCGGACCAGAGGGCATTGAAGGATTGAATGACAGCATTGGAAGGGGCTTTTACTGGAGGGTACAGTATTGATGCTGTGAATGACGTGCTGATGATAGACGCGGTGCCCCCACTTCCACTCGTCCATACTAAGCCCGAAAGCTTCAGGATGGAACTCGCTATGAGAGCCAGAGATGAACAGTGGAGAGCGTAACTAAGCCCTGTGGGTATATGAATGTTGGAAAGCCTCAAGGGAGAAGGCTACACCGATACCTCATCCTTCACAAGAGCATCACCGGGCACAGTGTCTATCCCATCCTCGATCGCCTGTAGCCATTCCGGGGGTTGGGTGATTGGACCAACTGATGGACGGCATGTCAAGAAAATGACGTCGAAGCCAAAGGGCATCGCGGTACCGGATACACCTGACCCTACTCCTCGTCCGACCCTGGCTCCAAACATCTCCCCCATCACACCTTCTGATGAAACTCCCGTACCTCCCATCGCCGCCCCGAGACCCACACCTCTGCTAGTTTCGTTGTCCGCTCCAGATACCTTCCCTGCCGCAGCCTTCCCACCAGCAGTATCGGCTACCCCAGGGTTCAGGGCACTTCATGCGGTGTCACCTGGATTTTTCGAACAGGTAAGGTGCCAGGAAGAGCAAGTACCCACGGGTCCATCATGAGGGCCTCCGATGCCCGGACCTGAGACACCTGCTCGTTCTATTCCTTGGGCACCCGTGATTCCCTATGCCTCCTCGAAGCCAACCCTTCCCTCCGTTCTCCCCACTATTGCCCGAGGCGAGTCAGACAGCCAAGACGAGTTCTGCCGGTCAGGCTGCCAGGCGGAAGGGACCTGGATGGGGTGGATTCATTACCACACCTATGGGTGCAGGAAGGAACAACGGACCACGGTGAAGGCACCAAAGAAGGCAGAAGGAAGGAGATGGATGACCAACCTGTGGGTATTGTGGCACATGGAGCCACGTTGGTCCCCCAATAGAACCCCTGAGTTGTCCAGAGTTGCAGTTTTTTCTGCGGATAACACAGACAGTGCCCGACCCAACTCCTGAGGGTGGGCAACGGCCTGTTCCACCAGCAGCATCAGGACCATCAGGGGCTCACCCCGCAGAGTATGGTAACCAGGATGGCCAGGAGGAACGGTTTGATGGGTACAATAGACCCCGGGAATTCCAAGGCGGGAATACCGAAGAAAGTGTGGACAGAAATGCAGTACCCGGAGGTGGTACCGCAGGAGTGGGCGGAGACCCTGCGGACTCTGACTATGGCAGCTCGGATAATGATGACGAGAGAGATTCTCTCCCGGACTTGACCCCTCTCCTCGTTGCTTGTAAGAATGACGGGAGCGACGAGAAGAAATGCAGGTGGGATCGCGGGGCCAAGAGGCTGGCTAGAGCCCTGAAGGGTACTGGTTCTGCTTCTAGGCCTACACCAAGACACTGGCAGAAGAAGCCGGAGAAGCTGAGTGGTATCCCTGCATTTAATCGCAAAGTTACAGAACTCGCGAGCTTCTGGACCTTGGCAGAGGTCAAATTTGAATACTTTACGGATTGCAAGTTACCCGACATGGATAAGGTAAACTCGGTCATCCCCCTTCTTGAAGACTCTAGCTGGGCAGGGTATCTGGGGTTGCATGGGCACATTAACAAGGAAGCCGGCAAGGGTGCTGCCGTCACTGTCAAAGACAGCAACCCCTTACGGACACGGAAAGGGTTCCGAGAACGTCTCGACCGAAGTTTTGGCGGAGACCAGGCCCGGTGGGATCGATCCCTTCTTGAGTGGCGAGCCCTTGTGATGAAGCCCCATCATATCAATGAGTGCCTGGATAAGGTAATTGATTATATGTATAAGCTTAGCTATACAGATCCAGTAGAGGTACGAGACAAGGTTCGAGCAGGCATCACACAAGAGGTTAGGAATGCATGGGCACCTAGGGAGCCCTCTCCGACCGACCTGAACGAGTACCGTGATCTTGTCTGGAAGGTTGGGCACACCCTGGAGGATAACAACTGGTTCAGTAACCTCGTCATCCACCAAGCCCCCTGGTCTCAACCGACTGATATGAAGGAGGATAGAACATCGACATCTGGCAGGTTCAAGAAGAAGGAAAAAGGTTTGGGCAGACAGAACCAGGGTCTGCCAAACCTGCTAATTTCAATACGTGGAAACTGGCAAAGCCGGCAACTTCTGAGTATGCAATAGCGCATAAGGAAATCCCGTCGACTTTGACTGAATGCCGGAGGAAGCACAACCTGTGTACCAAGTGTGTGCAAACAGGTCACTTTTGCAGAAAGTGTACCGCGACAGCCACAGTCATTAGTTCATCCAAACAGGCTCGTGGGTTCAAACGGTTAGCCCCAGTAAGCAAGCCCACAGGCATAGACAAGTGGCTAAAGCGCATTGAAGCGCCCCGTCCAGCTTCCTGGTCAAAGATACTTGAAGTCCACCAGGCATCACCTCAGATCATGGCGGTTGACACTGACGGCGCGGAATAGGTAGGAACCCATTCCGTTTAAGGTGTAATCTTTTTAACCCGCAGCCATACACCCCTGAGGGACAGATGGACATGAGCCACGGAGGTGGCTGCGGAGATCGGTAACCACCCTTCTACTGCATAAACGACCCTGATAATGACTACACCCAGGTGGTGTGGGCAGGTAGATGTTGCGGGCCATGTGCGGTGGTCAGGGCTGTCTCTCCTTTGTTGGTTGTCTGGTTATTTCCTAGGTTCTAGTGAACCATATTTCTTTCAGGATTTTCTTAGCCGGATGGGCAAGTCACAGGACATTATTTCACTTGAGGCTGGGTGAGGTCTTGCTAGAGGAGACGCTGGACAAGGGGAAGCAAGGCTGCTTCGCTTGGAACTGGTCTGACAGCAGACTTCTACCCACCCCGGGGAAAGCCGTTATCTTTAGAACAAGCGGAATTGGTTCAGGCTGGACTTGATCAAATAAATGGGGCTATTTTCAAGTTTACCTGAGGAGGGGTTAGTACCCGAAATCATGCTTGTGGGATAGTAAACACACTCGTTATTGATAAAACGAATCCCAATCCCTTACGTTTACCGACCCGTTGTGGCCTCTCTTGTGTCAAAAGGCAAGAGAGAAAAAGGATTGACTAAGCCAAGATGACTAAGTTCCCAAGACAAGCGAAGAGGTGGAAGCGTGACAACTTGCCTCGTCACACCAAGTCTATCCACCTGCAGGTCAAGTTAGACTGGAAGATAGGAGCCAGACAGGTAAGCGCAGAAGCGCTCCTGCTACTCGATAGTGGAGCTACTCGGCCGGTAATTAGTAGCCGATGGGTTAAGCAAATTCAGGCACCTTGTGTACGACGAAAGGTACACGTGCCGATAAGCAACGCGAGGGGTAATTACATCACTGCGTCAGGGCTAAACTATCTCAAGTCATTGGAGATGAGGATAGGCGACCACCATAATGAGATGCTCTTTGAAGTCGCAGATATGCCTGACACTAACGTGGATGGGTACCTACCTATGTCTTGGTTGCAGAACCATAACCCCGACATAGATTGGGAAACAGGATTACTAACCTGGCGCTCAGATTTCCGCAAGGCTAACTGCCTGGCAGAGTAGTGGTAGTTAGTGTTCAGGACTGATAAGAAGTTAGCAGCCGAAGACCCTATTAATGTATACCTACTGGGAATTGTGCAATTCTCTGATGAGGAAGGTGCAGACATTACAGTTAAGCCACTCCCCTGGTATAAGGACTATGGGGATGGCTTCAGTCAAGAATGGATTGAGGCACTACCAGTGCACTCGAAGTATAACCATACGATCAGGTTGCAACCTGGCACTAAACCTCCATTTGGGCCTATCTATCCGTTATTGGAAAAGGAGCTTAAGGCACAGCGGCGATATCTCAATGGCATGCTGTGAACAGGAAAGCCACGGTGATCCAGTTCCGCGGCAGCAGCCCCTATCCTCTTCGTGCCAAAAGCAGATAGTACATTAAGACTGGTAATAGATCACCGAGGGCTGAATAGAATCGCGGTGAAGAGTAAGTATCCTCTACCGTTGATGAATGAACTACGAGATAGGTTAGGATAAGCCGCTGTGTTCACCAAGTTGGACTTGAAGAACGGCTAGTACCTTCGGAGAATGGCAGAAGGTGAGGAATAGAAGATGGCCTTCCCATGCAGATATGGGCTGCATGAATACATGGTCATGCCATTTGGGTTGTGTAATGCGCCGGCAACTTTCCAAAGCATGATAAATAATATCTTTCGGGATCACATAGATGAAGGAGTCATTGCATACATGGATGACATCCTGATCTACTCTGAAACTATAGACGAACATGACGCAAAACGTGAGACACGTTATCCAGAAATTGCAGAAAGCTGGACGATGTGTAAGCATGAAGAAGTCCAGTTTCTACCAGTGGGAGGTTTAATTCCTAGGATACAAGGTCTCGAATATAGGGATCTCTATGTTGTCAGAGAAGGTGCAGAAAATCAGGAATTGTGCACCTCCAACATGCGTCGTCTATGTTCAAAGCTTTATGGGCTTTGTCAACTTCTATCATCGATTCATAGAAGGTTTCAGTAAGATAGCGAAACCTCTGACAGACTTGACAAGGAAGGATGTCCGATGGGAATAGACAACTGCGTGTGAGCAGGCCTTAAACCATTTGAAGGAGGCATTTACGTCCAAACCGATTCTAGCTCATTTTGACCTGGAACGGCCAACCCGGCTGGAAACCGAGGCTAGTGACTTTGCATCAGGGGCTATTCTCTCCCAGTTCTGTGATGACGAGAGATGGCATCCAGGGGCCTATCATAGTCAGACGTTTCACCCAGCGAAGATTAATTATGATGTCCATGATAAGGAAATGACTGCCATTGTGGCAGCATTCATGGAATGGGATCATTTGCTATGCTCCGTAATGGACCAGTTCACGATCTATACGGATCATAAGAATTTGGAGTACTTTAATTGTACCAAGGTCCTTAACCGAAGGCAGCACCACTGGGCTGAGTTCCTGGAACTGTTTAATTTCAAGGTGGTTTACCACGCAGTGCGCTTGAATGAAAAGGCAGATGCTTTGTTGGGGCATAGGGACTACGGGCCTGAAGGGGCGAGTGATTTGCCACCATGGTTGTTTTTTCGCCCCGGACAGTGGGTTGGGAGCCAGGAACGTGACATGTGACGACCACAAGTGTTGCAGGTGTGCCAGGGATTTCAGCTGCAGTCTTCCTTTTTCGATCAGCTGCAGGTAGCGATAAAGGAAGACCCAGAAGAGTTAAGAATCCTGAAGGCAATGGCTGCCGGTGACAAAGAGGTCGACCGACATTTCACGACGGAAAAGGGCCTACTCCAGTACAAGAATGGGTGATATGTTCCCAAGAGCTAGAATCTGAAGGGGACAATCATGGAGACTGAACATGACCCCCCAATCGCGAGGCACTTCGGGACTTACAAACCATTGGCATGGTTAGGGCTAACTTCTATTGGCCAAAGGTGGACGCACACATCACTGACTGTGTACGAACATGTGATGTATGCCAAAGAAATAAGTCCATCAGGCATAAGAAGTTCGGGCTGCTGGAACTGGTTGATGTTGCTATGCGGCCGAGGACAGCGATTTCAATGGCCTTTATTGTAGTGCTGCCAGAGTCTGAAGGGTATACCAAGGTCTGGGTCATAGTAGACAGATTCTCGAAAAAGGCGCATTTCATACTACTGACCACTGAGGTACCTATCAAGGAGCTTGCCTTGATATTCCTGAAGGAAGTTTGGTGCCTTCATGGACTCCCGGAGTCAACCATCTCTGATCGAGATAGCCAATTCACATCCAAGTTCTGGATGAGTCTAATGGACTTGTTGCCAGAGAAACTAAAGATTTCGACTGCATTCCACCCTAGGATTGATGGGTAAACCAGGAGGGTTAATCAGACACTGGAGCAGTACTAGCGTAGTTACTGTTCCTACTGAAAAGAGGATTGGGTCTCACTGTTACTCTTGGGGGAATATGCGTACAACACCTCGACATCAGAATCCACCAGGTTCCCACCATTTGAGGTCAACTATGGGTTTAACCTCTGGACAAACTGGTCGGATGTCGTGTCTGATAATCAAGAGATACACCCTAGCAGTGAGCTCTTGGTTAAGGACTAAGAAGGAACCTAGCAGGAGATTCAAGAAATGAATTCGATAGGAACAGGAAAGGCAACGGAGATGGCATAGCCAGACAAGGTTGCCATCCCCCGAGTATGTAACATTGGAGTGTGTGGCTGCTGGGCAGGCAAGGAAAGAGGACCGCATGATATTAAACCGAAAAGGAATCCATATGAAGCAGCCAATGGAGCAGCAGGACCAGCGGATCTTTGGACCTTTCATAGTGAAACGTCGGGTGGGTGACTGAGCCTACAAACGCCAACTGCCTATCAGATGGAGCATCCACCAGGTTTTCAATGTCACGTTGCTCGGACCCTATCGTGAGGAACTGGGATCAGGTAGGGTCAAGGATGTCCCTACCCGGGCACTTGTGGAGAGAGAGCCAAGTTATGTTATTGAAGCGGTTGTGGACAGTCAATGGTACTGTGGGCAAAGGCGAAGTTTCCGTCATGCTTCATCCAGTAGGTGATTTCATGGGAAGGCTATGGGGCTGGTGAGAATTCATGGGAGCTCTATGAGATGCTAGAAGGAACAGGCCTACAGGCCATGTTGGATTTCTACGAAAGATGTCCGTCCAAGCCCCGGGACCATATTGTCTTGCGGGAATCGAGTCAGGGAAATAACAGACAACGGTAGCGGTCTGGGGTGGACTCTAGAGAAGAGGGGAGTGATGTAACGACCCAGCACAGATGAGCTATGGCGGGCGGAACCTACACCCCCACAGGTAGCCCAGAGGGGAACTGGTGGGAACCAGCAGGCACGCAAATACTTGAGTACACCTGGGAGAGGTGTCAGCATACTTAGGGACTTCTGAAGGGGCAGTTGCTCAGCTAGGCCGGGTAACTGGAGACAGGGTAACCGGATAACAGGGAAAGGTTATCTTGTCGGCAGGACAAGGTTACCCTACCCTCGCGATCAGGTTACCCGGGCATGGGGCTGGGGTCACCCTGCCCAAAGTCCTGAGTAGCCCTACCTTTCAATACAAAGTCTCTCGCGGAGTTCGGGAAAAATGACTGGAATGTTTGCCACGAGAAGACAAGAATAATACTGGAATCCAGGGTTTCGGAAGATGTTATTGGGGCTGCTAGGCAGCTCCGAAGATGCAGCAAAGTGGAGACGATATTCCTATAATACCCCTCCGGCCCCGCCTTAAGGCCCGGACATCATGGGCGCATGGTTGCATAACGCTGTGCAGGCTAGCAAAGTGGAATGTTTGGCGACCTGCTTGCAAACCCTATGCGTCAATGCCGTCCGGACGACCATAAGCCGTGCAAAGGATGAAGAAGGGAGCATAGGGTCGAAGGTGGAGTACCTCCCCCAAGTTCTTCAGAGTATAACGCACCAAAACTGGCGGTGTTAACAGGAGTTAACTGAAGGGGTCCCGAAGGTAGTCCCGGGTGGTGCTGGGGTGGCAGCGAGAGTTTTACACCTACCAAGACCGCAAGTATCCCCACCGTCATAGGCTCTGAAAGGGATGTATAGAGACAGTACAAGCGTGATTCCTACCACAGGTAGGTGGGTCGGAGGTAGTGGTCGTGGGTGGCGCCCCTTGGACTCGTTCCAGATTACTATCCCCTCCGGAGGACAGAGGAAGTCCATGAACTGTAAATAGTAGGTAGATAAAATGCTCACAGTAGTTTCCGGGGCCAAGTAGAAATCAATGGACATTGGAAGGGTGTCATAGATAGTCTACTTCATGCGGCGTCTTGACTGTTAGCCACTGGCAAGGCGCTGATGAGAAGAAGTTTTGACTCTGGCGGGCGAAATGGAAATGTGCCACAGAAACAATAACCCCACAAGGTGTACGCCGACTAGAGTTTGTCGACACATGCATGCAGGAAGGGTGTGTCAGGAGACATGTCAGACCTCTATTAGCGGAGAAGGGTGTGCTGGAACAGTTGGAGTAAACTGATGGGGGAGTTTCTGGCATAAGATAAAACTACTTGAAAGTCTATGGGAGAAGTCTCCTACTCCAACAATCAATGCTCTCGACACCTTAATCGAGTGAAGCGTCCGGCTTAACGATATTAAGTTTTACCGTTTACTTTACTCTTACATTTGGGTGAACTTTTGCCACTAAGTTAGAAGTTTTTTGGTGCAGTCGCAACCTGGGGATGCATCATCCTAGTGGTGCCCCCGTTACACATCCGTACCAAGCGCCAGATGGAGAAGCTGGACCACCGGATATTTGCTCCCTTGGCAGTCAAATGTGGGGTGGGTGCCTGAGCCGGTGAACTCCAATTGCCTGCCAGATGAAGCATCTACCCAGTTTTCCATGGCACTTTGCTAGAACCATATGGCGAGGATCCGGGATTGGGTAGGGTCAAGCAAGTCCCTACCCACGAACTTGTTGACAAGGAGCCAAGGTGTCACATCGAATCTGCAGTGCACAGTCGGGTGTATGGTGGAGCAAAGCAGAAGTTCCCATGGCACTTCCTCCTGTACCTCGTCTCAAGGGAAGACTATGGAGCTGGGAAGAACTCTTAGGAGCCCTATGGGATGCTAGAAGGGACAGGCTTACAGGCTATTCAGGATTTCCACCAAAGGTATCCATCCAAGGCACAGGACCATAGGGTCCGGGAGGAATCGAATCATGGAAACAAGAGATAATGCTAATGGTCCGGGATGGACCATACACAAGAGAGGAGTGGTGCAAGGACCCAGCATATATGAGTTATGACAGCCGGAGCCTGCACCCATGCAGGCAGCCAGGGGCTGTACAGGTAGGAACTGGCAGGCAAGTTAGTACTTAACCTACGGAGACCAGATGGCCCGGGTTCCAAGATCGACAGAAGTGGCTGGCAAGATACCTAGGTACTGTAACGGGGGCACCCCTAGGAAGATGGATCCCATGGTTGCGACCGCACCAAACAACTTCAAACTTATCGCCAAAAGTTCACACAATTGTAAGAGTAAAGTAAACGGTAAAACTTAATATCGTTAAGCCTGACGCTTCACTCAATTAAGGTCTCGAGAGGATTGATTGTTGGAGTAGGCGAGTTCTCGCATAGACTTTCAGGTAGTTTTATCTTATGCCAGAAACTCCCCCATCAGTTTACTCCAACTGTTCGAGCACACCCTTCTCCGCTAAGGGCGGTCCGACACGTCTCCTGACACCCCCTTCGGGCATGTATGTGTCGACCCGCTCTAGTCGGCGTTCACCATATGTGCATATCGTTTCTGCGGCGCATTTCCATTCTGCCCGCCGGAGTGAAAACCTCTGCGCATCGGGGACTTGCCAGTGGCTAACTGTCAAGACCCCTTGCTGAACTAGACTATCTATGACACCCTTCCCATGCGCGTTGATTTCTTCTTGACGCCGGAAGCTACCGTGAGCGGTTTATCTATCTACTATTTACGAGTCTCGGGCTTCCGGTGTCTTCCGCAGGGTACGGTGGTCCAGGAGTGATCCAATGGGCGCTACCCACGACCACTACCTCGGATACACCTTACCTGCGGTAGGAATCATGCTTTTAGTGTCTCTGCACTTCCCTCTCAGAGCCTATGGCGTTGGGGACATCCTTGGGCGTGGTAGGTGCAAAACGTTCCCAGTCGTCCCGGCACCACCCGGGACTACCTTCGGGACCCCCACGGTTAACTCCCGTTAACTCCGTCAGTTTTGGTCCGTTTTACTCCGAACAACTTGGAGGAGGTACTCCACCTTCCACCCTATGCCCCCTTGTATATCCTGCGAACAGCTTACGGTCGACCGGACGGCAGCAACGTATACGGTGTTGCAAGCGGGTCTCCAAAGATCCTCCTTTGCTAGACTGCACACAACTACGCAACCGTTTGCCCATGACGTCCGGGCCTCAAGGCGGGGCCGGAGGGGCATGATAGGAATAATGTCTCCAATTTACAGCTTCTTCGTAGCTGCGTAGCTCGCCCAATAGCATCTCCCGGAACCCCAGATTCCAGTATTATGCATGGCTTCGTGTGACAAACATTCCAGTCATTTTTCCCAAACTCCCCGAGGGACTTCGTATTGGCAGGTAGGGTAACTCAGATCCTTGAACAGGGTAATCCAAGCCTCAAGGCAGGGTAACCCTGTTCTGAGGGTAGGGTAATCTTGTCCGGTGGACAAGTGGATTTTCTCCTGTTACCCTATCTATCCCACTTCCGGGGATAGACACACTCGGCCTTTCTCTAGTTACCCAGCCTAGCTGTGTATTGGCCCTTCATAGGTCCCTAAGTACGCTGACACCAACCTTGGGCGTAGCCATGTACCTAAATACTTGTGTCCACTAAGTCTGCTCATCTCGGAGCCCGGGCCATCGGGTCTCCGTAGGTCAAGTACTCACTTGCCTGCCGGTTCCTACCAGTTCGCCTCCGAGCTACCTGTATGGGTGTAGGTTCCGGCTGCCATAGCTCACGTATGCTGGGTCGTTACATCACTCCCCTCTTCTCTACGGTCCGTCCCGGACCGTTTAGCGTCGTCTTTTGTTTCCACGACTCGATTCCCCCAAGACCCGATGGTCCCTGGGCTTGGACGGATATCTTTGGTGGAAATCTAGCATGGCCTGTAAGCCTGTCCCTTCTAGCATCTCATAGGGCTCCCATGAGTTCTCCTCAGCTCCATAGCCTTCCCATGAAACCAGGTACTGGACAAAGCGCGACGGAAACTTCGCCTTTGTTCCACCATACCAGCGACTGTCCACAACAGCTTCGATGACGTAACTGGGCTCATTGTCCACGAGCTCGGGGGTAGGGATCTCCTTGATCCTACCCGATTCCGGATCCTCGCGATAGGGTTCCAGCAGCGTGACATTGAAAACCGGGTGGATGCTCCATCGGGTGGGCAATTGGAGTTCGTATGCTCGGGTACCCACCCGACGTTTGACCACGAAAGGGCCAAACATCCGGTGGTCCAGCTTCTCCATGGGATGCTTGGTGCGGATGTTCTTCCGGTTCAACATCACGCGGTCCGCTTTCTTAGCCCGCCCAGCAGCCACATCTTCCAAGGTAACATAGTCCGGGGATGGCAGCCATTTCTGGTCATGCCATTTCCGCTGCCTTTCCTGTGCCCGTTGAATCGTTTCTCGAATCTGTTGCCAGGTTCCTTCCCATTCCTTAACCAAGAGTTCACTACTTGGGTGTATCCCTTGGTTGTCAGACACAACACCCGACCAGTTTGTCCGTGGGTTGAACCCATAATTGATCTCAAATGGTGACAACCTGGTGGATTCTGATGTTGAGGTGTTATACGCATACTCCGCAAGGGGTAGCAGCGAGACCCAGTCATCCTGTTGATAGGAACAGTAACTACGCAAGTACTGCTCCAGTGTCTGATTAACCCTCTCGGTTTGCCCATCAGTCTCTGGGTGGAATGCAGTCGAAACGTTTAGTTTCACTTGCAGCAAGTGCATCAGACTCATCCAGAACTTGGATGTGAATCGGCTATCTCGGTCGGAGATGATTGACTCTGGCAGTCCATGAAGGCGCCAAACCTCCTTCAGGAATATCAAGGCAAGCTCCTTGATAGGTACCTCAGTGGTCAGGGGTATGAAATGGGCCATTTTCGAAAACCTGTCTACTATGACCCAGATCTTGGTATACCCTTCGGACTCTGGCAGCGCGACAATGAAATCCATTGAAATTGCTGTCCAAGGCCGCATAGGAACATCGATAGGTTCCAGCAGCCCGAACTTCTTGTGCCTGATGGATTTATTTCTTTGGCATGCATCACATGTCCGCACATAGTCAGTGATATGCTCATCCATCTTAGGCCAGTAGAAGTTAGCCCTCACCCTGCCAATGGTTTTGTAAGTCCCGAAGTGTCCCGCGATTCGGGAGTCATGTTCTGCCTTCATGATTGTCTGCTTCAGATTCTGACCCTTGGGAACATACCACCTGTTCTTGTACAGGAGTAAGCCCTTTTCCGTCGTGAAATGTCGGTCGACCTCTTTGTCACCTGCAGCTGTTGCCTTCAGGATCCTTAAGTACTCCTGGTCTTCGCTTATCGCTACCCGCAACTGATCCAAAAAGGACGACTTGAGCCGAAATCCCTGGCACACTTGCAACACCTGTGGTCGCAAGATGTCCCGTTCCTGGCTCCCGACCCACTGTCCGGGGCGAAAAAACGACTGTGGCGGAAAATCACTCCCCCCTTCAGGGCGGTAGTCCCTACGCCGCGACAAAGCATCCGCCTTCTCATTCAACCGTCCTTCTCGGTAAACCACCTTGAAGTTAAATGGTTGCAGGAATTCAGCCCAGCGGTGCTGCCTTCGGTTAAGGACCTTGGTACTATTGAAGTACTCCAAGTTCTTATGATCCGTATAGATCACCAACTGGTCCGTTACCGAGCGTAGCAAATGATCCCATTCCTTGAACGCCGCCACGATGGCTGTCATTTCCTTGTCATGGACATCATAATTAATCTCCGCTGGGTGGAACTTCCTACTATGGTAGGCCACCGGATGCCATCTCTCATCCTCACATAACTGGGAGAGAACGGCTCCTAATGCAAAGTCACTAGCGTCGGTTTCTAGCCGTGTTGGCCGTTCAGGGTCAAAATGTGCTAGGATAGGTTTGGACGTGAACGCTTCCTTTAAATGATTGAAGGCCTGCTCACATGCAGGTGTCCATTCCCATCGGACATCCTTCTTTGTCAAGTCCGTGAGGGGTTTCGCTATCTTGCTGAACCCTTCTATGAACCGACGATAGAAGTTGGCAAAGCCCATAAAGCTTTGAACGTCGACGACGCATGTCGGAGGTGCCCAATCTTTGATTGTCTGCACCTTTTCCGACAACATAGAGATCCCCATATCGGAGATCCTATATCCGCGGAATTCAACCTCCCGTTGGTGGAAACTGGACTTCTTCATACTTACACATAGTCTAGCTTTCCGCAATTTCTCCATTACACGCCTTACCATCGCGACGTGCTCTTCCATAGTTTCGGAGTAGATCAGGATGTCATCCATATACGCGATGACTCCTTCATCCATGAGATCTCGAAAGACCTCATTTATCATGCTCTGGAAAGTTGCCGGGGCATTACATAACCCAAACGGCATGACCGTGTATTCATACAGTCCATATCTGCACCGGAAGGCCGTCTTCCATTCCTCACCTTCTGCCATCCTCAGAAGATAGTAGCCGTTTTTCAAGTCCAACTTAGTGAACACAACGGCTTTTCCTAACCTATCTCGCAGTTCATTCATCAGCGGTAGAGGGTACTTGCTCTTCACCGTGATTTTGTTCAGCCCTCGGTAATCTATTACCAGTCTTAATGTACCATCTGGTTTTGGCACAAAGAGGATAGGGGCTGCTGCTGAGGAACTGGATCGCCGTAGCTTCCCCGTTCGCAGCATGTCATTGAGATATTCCCGGAGTGCCTTAAGCTCCTTTTCCGATAACGGATAGATAGGCCCAAACGGAGGTTGAGTCCCGGGTAGCAACTCGATCGTGTGGTCATACTTTGAGTGCTCCGGCAAGGCCTCAATCCGTTCTTGACTGAAGATGTCCCCGTAGTCCTTATACTCAGGGAGTAGCTTGACAGTAATGTCAGCACCTTCCTCATCGGAGAATTGTACAATTCCCAACAGGTACACATTACTAGGGTCTTCAGCTAGCAACTCTTCATCGGTCATGAACACTAACCGCCCCTGCTCTGCCAGGCAATTAGCCTTGCAGAAATCTGAGCGCCAGGTTAGTGATCCTGTTTTCCAATCTATGTCGGGATTATGGTCCTTCAACCAAGACATAGGTAGGTACCCGTCCACCTTGGTGTCGGGCATGTCCGCGACTTCAAACCGCATTTCGTTATGGTGGTCGCCTATTCTCATGTCCAATGATTTGGTATAGTGCAGACCTGACCCCGGAATGTGATTACCGCTTGCGTCGCTTATCGGCACATGTACCTTTCGTCGGACACATGGTGCCTGCGTTTGTTTAACCCATCGGCTACTAAGCACTGGCCCAGTAGCTCCACTGTCGAGTAGCAGGAGCGCCTCAGCGCTTACCTGTCTAGCTCCAATCTTCCAGTCTAGCCTTACCCTCAGGTGGATAGACTTGGTATGGCGAGGCAAGTTATCACGCTTCTGCCTCTTCACTTGTCTTAGGGACTTAGTCATCTTGGCTTACTAATTCTGATCTCTTGCCTTTCGACACAAGAGCGGCCACAACGGGTCGGTAAACGTTAAGGGATTGGGATTCGTTTTATCAATAGCTAGGGTGTTTACTATCACGCCAGCATGATTTCGGGTACTAAACCCTCCTCAGGTAAACTTGATCATAGTATCATTTATTTAATCAAGTCCAGCCTGAACTAATCCCGCTTGTACTAACCATAACAAATTTTCCCGAGGTGGGTAGAGGTCCGCTCTTGGACCGGTTCCAAGCGAAGCAACCTTGCTTCCCCAATGTCGAGCGTCTCCGCGAGCGAGATCTCTCCCAGCCTCAACCGAAAATAATGTCCTATGACTTGTCCGTCCCAGTAAAGAAATCCTGAAAGAAATACAAATAACTAGAACAAAGGAAATAACCTGAAAACCCACAAAGGAGAGATCACCCTGTCCACCGCATACGGCCTTCAACATCTATCTGCCCACACCACCTGGGTGTAGTCAGCATCAGGGTCGTTCATGCAGTAGAGGGGTACTTACCCATCCCAGAAGCCACTTCCGGGGCTCCTTTTCATCCATCCCGCAGGGGTCTATGGATACAGGTTATTAAGGTTATACCTTTCACAGAATGGGGTCTTACCTATTCTGAGCCGTCAGTATCAACCTCCATAATCTGAGGTGATGCCTGTCGGACTTCAAGTATCTTTGACGAGGTAGCCGGAGGTGGCGCTTCGATGCGCTTTAGTCGCTTGTCCGTACCTGAGGGCTCGCTTACCGGGGCTGACCGTTTCAACCCACGAGCCTGTTTGGACGAACTAACGACTGGGGACGTCGCGGTGCACTTTCTCCAAAAGTGACCCGTTTGTCCACACTTGGTGCACTGGTTGTGCTTTCTCCGACGTTCGGTCAAAGTCGACGGGATTTCCTTATGCGCCAGGGCATACTCAGAAGTCCCCGGCTTTGCCTGTTTCCCCGCATTGAAATTAGTAGGTTTGGCAGACCGCTGGTTCTGTCTGCCCGAACCTTTATCCTTCTTTTTAAACCTTCCGGAAGTTGAGGACCTATCCTCCTTCTTGTCCGTTGGTTGAGACCGTTGGACAGGGTGGATAACTCGGTTGCTGAACCGGGTGTTGTCTTCCAGTGTGTGTCCAACCTTCCGAAGAAGATCAAGGTAGTCGTTCAAGTCGGTAGGATGGGGCTCCTTCAGTGCCCACGCGTTCCTCACTTCTTGAGTAATGCCCGACCGTACCTTATCTCGTACCTGCACAGGGTCTGTATAGCTAAGCTTATACATATAGTCAATTATCTTGTCCAGGTACTCATCGATGTGATGTGGCTTCATCACTAGGTCTCGCCACTCAAGGAGGGATCGGTCTCGTTCCGCTTGGTCACCGCCGAAACTCCGTTCAAGCCGTTCCCGGAATCCTTTCCACGTTCTTAACGGGTTACTGTTATTAACTGGAACTCCGGTACGCTTGGCTGCCTCCTTATTGATGTGGGAGTGCAGCCCAAGATACCATGTTCGGGCAGTATCTTCTAGAAGGGGGATCACCAGGTTTACCTTGTCCATATCGGTCAACCTGCACCCAGCAAAGTACTCGAACTTAACCTCTACCAGCGTCAAGAAGCTGGCGAGTTCGGTGACCTTTCCCTTAAACGCCGGAATGCCGCTCAGCTTTTCCGGCTTCTTCTGCCGTTGTCTAGATGATGGTCGTGCAGCCGCCCTACTCCGTAGTTCCCTTGACAGCTTCTTAGCACGGCGGTCCCACCGTCGTTTCTTCTCGTCGCTCCAGTCATCCTTGCGAGCGCCGAGAAAAGGGGTCAAGTCGGGGAGCGAATCGGCATCATCATCATCCGAGCTATCATGGTCAGAGTCCCCAGGATCTCCACCTGCTCCCGTAGTACCACCGACAGGTGGTCCATTTCCACCTCCACTACCCCCGGTATTTCCACCTGGGGTCTCGCGGGGTCTATCATACCCATCAAACCTTTCCTCCTGGCCATCCTGATTCCCATCCTCGGGGGGGTTAGCCCCTGATGGTACTGATGCCGGTGGTGGAACAGGTCGTTGCCCACTCTCAGGAGTTGGGTTCGGAGCCGCCTGAGTTATCGCCAGAAACGACTGAAGCTCTGGACAACTCAAAGGTTGCATTGGGGGCCCCGCGTGTCTCCATGACCCACAGTACCCACATGTTGGTCGTCCGTCTCCCTCCTTCTGTCTTCTTCGGTGCCTTACCGGGGTCCGTGGTCCCTTCCTGCACCCGTACGTGTGGTAATGAATCCACCCCATACGGGTTTCTTCCGATTTGCAGCCCGACAGACAGTACTCGTCTTGGCTGTCCGACTCACCACTAGTGATCGTGGGGAGGATGGAGGGAAGAGTTGGTTTTGAGGGGGCAGAAGGAATCACGGGTGCCCAAGGAACGGAACGAGCGGGTGTCCCAGGTCCGGGGATCGGAGTCCCTCGTGATGGAGCCATGGGTGCTCGCTCTTCCTGGCACCTGACCTGTTCAAAGAATCCAGGTGAAGCCGCACGCAGCGGTCGGTACCCTGGGGTAACCGATACTGTTGGCGGGAAAGCTGCGACAGGGAAGGTATCAGGAGGGGGCAATGAAACTGGTAAAGGTGTGGGTCTTGGGGCAGCAATAGGAGGTACGGGAGTTGCAACCGACGGTGTTGCAGGGGGGTTAATGGGAGCGGGGGTCGGCCGAGGAGTAGGGTCAGGTGTATCTGGTGCTGTGATACCCTTTGGCTTGGACGTCCTTTTCTTAACCCGACGCCCATCGGTTGGTCCAATCGCCGGACTTCCTGAACGACTGCGGGCGATCGAGGAGGGGACAGACAGAGAGCCTGTTGATGCTCTTGTGAAGGACGAGGTATAACTGTATCCTTCCCCCTTGAGGCTTTCCAACATCCGTATGCCCACGGGGCTTAGGTACGCCCTCCACTGTTCATCCCGGGCTCTCATAGCCAGTTCCATCCCGAAGTTCTCCAGCTTCGTGTGGACAAGTGGGAGTGGGGGCGCCGCCTCTATCATCAGTACGTCATTCTCAGCATCAATACTATAACCTCCCGCGAAGGCCCTTTCCAGCGCTGCCATACGATCCTTCAATGCCTTCTGGTCTCTTAACATTCGCAGGTATGCCTCCTGCTGTACCTTCATCCATTCCACCGCTGCCGTAGTAATCTGTTTACGGAACACCTGCTGCTGCTGGGCATTCCAGTTCTTCAGTTCCCGCTTCGCATCCTCAATCGACTTGGATACCTCCCGGACGATGTAAGGTTCGACGAACTCGCGGGAGAACTCGCTAAAGGGTACTCCTTGCGGTGGAGGAGGGAGCATGTTGTGGACGAGGGCGGCGTCTTGGAAGAACGAAAGCGCCGCAGCGCGAGGGTCTGTAATCATAAGATCAACACATTCATCAGGTAGTTGAATAGGGGCGGCCTCCAGGAGCAATTGGTGACCGTCCCATTCAATACCGCGGACGTCCGCGAACACCGAAGCACGAAATGTGTTGGCGGAGTTCTCGTCAAGGTCAAGGTCTGAATCCGAGTTGGATTCCATTCTGGGTCGACGTTCGATACTAGCCATTGCGCTTTCCACCCTGGGCTACTTGTTCGAGACAAGGTTACCAGTATTCACGCAAGGTCAGTGCCGAAGGTCGAAAAACAATTAATCAGGAGAGGAGTTAAGCGAGGAGCTCGCTTAACGATATACTGTAACGGGGGCACCCCTAGGAAGATGGATCCCAAGGTTGCGACCGCACCAAACAACTTCAAACTTATCGCCAAAAGTTCACACAAATGTAAGAGTAAAGTAGACGGTAAAACTTAATATCGTTAAGCCTGACGCTTCACTCAATTAAGGTCTCGAGAGGATTGATTGTTGGAGTAGGAGAGTTCTCGCATAGACTTTCAGGTAGTTTTATCTTATGCCAGAAACTCCCCCATCAGTTTACTCCAACTGTTCGAGCACACCCTTCTCCGCTAAGGGCGGTCCGACACGTCTCCTGACACCCCCTTGGGGCATGTATGTGTCGACCCGCTCTAGTCGGCGTTCACCATATGTGCATATCGTTTCTGCGGCGCATTTCCATTCTGCCCGCCGGAGTGAAAACCTCTGCGCATCGGGGACTTGCCAGTGGCTAACTGTCAAGACCCCTTGCTGAACTAGACTATCTATGACACCCTTCCCATGCGCGTTGATTTCTTCTTGACGCCGGAAGCTACCGTGAGCGGTTTATCTATCTACTATTTACGAGTCTCGGGCTTCCGGTGTCTTCCGCAGGGTACGGTGGTCCAGGAGTGATCCAATGGGCGCTACCCACGACCACTACCTCGGATACACCTTACCTGCGGTAGGAATCATGCTTTTAGTGTCTCTGCACTTCCCTCTCAGAGCCTATGGCGTTGGGGACATCCTTGGGCGTGGTAGGTGCAAAACGTTCCCAGTCGTCCCGGCACCACCCGGGACTACCTTCGGGACCCCCACGGTTAACTCCCGTTAACTCCGTCAGTTTTGGTCCGTTTTACTCCGAACAACTTGGAGGAGGTACTCCACCTTCCACCCTATGCCCCCTTATATATCCTGCGAACAGCTTACGGTCGACCGGACGGCAGCAACGTATACGGTGTTGCAAGCGGGTCTCCAAAGATCCTCCTTTGCTAGACTGCACACAACTACGCAACCGTTTGCCCATGACGTCCGGGCCTCAAGGCGGGGCCGGAGGGGCATGATAGGAATAATGTCTTCAATTTACAGCTTCTTCGTAGCTGCGTAGCTCGCCCAATAGCATCTCCCGGAACCCCAGATTCCAGTATTATGCATGGCTTCGTGTGACAAACATTCCAGTCATTTTTCCCAAACTCCCCGAGGGACTTCGTATTGGCAGGTAGGGTAACTCAGGTCCTTGAACAGGGTAATCCAAGCCTCAAGGCAGGGTAACCCTGTTCTGAGGGTAGGGTAATCTTGTCCGGTGGACAAGTGGATTTTCTCCTGTTACCCTATCTATCCCACTTCCGGGGATAGACACACTCGGCCTTTCTCTAGTTACCCAGCCTAGCTGTGTATTGGCCCTTCATAGGTCCCTAAGTACGCTGACACCAACCTTGGGCGTAGCCATGTACCTAAATACTTGTGTCCACTAAGTCTGCTCATCTCGGAGCCCGGGCCATCGGGTCTCCGTAGGTCAAGTACTCACTTGACTGCAAGTTCCTACCAGTTCGCCTCCGGGCTACCTGTATGGGTGTGGGTTCCGGCTGCCATAGCTCACGTATGCTGGGTCGTTACAGGTACTCACCTACACCTCGGAATGGTGTCAGGGTACTTAGGAACCTCTGAAGAGAGACTTGCTCTGCTAAGCCGGCTAACTGGAGAAAGGTCCGAAAAGTCTATCTCGTGCAACGGAATGGACAGGGTAACAGGGTAAAGACATCTTGTCTACCGGGCAAGGTTATCCTACCCTCAGGATCAGGTTACCCTGCCATGGGGTGCAGGTGACCCTGCCCAAAGTCCTTAGTTACACTCCCTTTCGGTACGAAGTCCCGTGAGGAGTTCAGGTAAAATGACTGCAATGTTTGTCACATCAAGCCACACCTAATATGGGAATCTGGGGTTCTGGGAGATGCCTTTGGGTGATCTATGCAGCTTCAAACAAGCTGTAAGTTGGAGACATTGTTCCTATCGTGCCCCTCCAGCTCCGACTTGAGGCCTGGACATCATAGGTAAACAGGTGTGTAGTTGTGTGCAGTCTAGTAAAGAGGGATCTTTGCAGACCTCCTTGTGACACCTTATACGTCGCTGATGTCCAGTCCACCATACTCTGTTCACTAGCTATATAAGGGGGCATAGGGTGGAAGATGGAGTACCGCCTCCAAGTTGTTCAGAGTAAGAAAGACCAAAGCCGCTGGGGTTAATGGGAGTTAACCGTAGAGGTTGTGCAGGTAGTCCCGGGTAGTGCCGGGGTCACCAGGAGAGTTTTACACCTACTAAGCCCGAACATGTCCCCAACACCATAGGCTCTGAAAGGGAAGTGCTGAGACACTAAAAGCATAATTCCTACCCCAAGTGAGGTGGATCTGAGGTAGTGGTCATGGGTAGCAACCTTTGGATTACTCCTAGACCGCCCTATCCTGCTGCAAATGCGGGAAGCCCGAGAATCGTAAAAGTAAATAGATAAACCGCTCATGATAACTTCTAGAATCATGTAGAGATCAATGCATATGGGAAGGGTGTCATAGATAGTCCAGTCCATCAGGTGGTTTGACTGTTAGCCACCTGCAAAGCACCAATCTGTAGAGGTTATCATTCTTGCGGGCAAATTAGATATGCACCGCAAAAATGATAAGCACATAATGTGAATGCCAACTAGAGTGTGTCGACACACACATGCCTGCAGGGTGTGGCAGGAGACGTCTTGGACCACCCTTAGCAGAGAAGGCTGTGCGGGAATGGTTGGAGTAAACTGATGGGGGAATTTCTGGCATACGATCAAACCACTGGAACATCTAGGCGAGTACTCTGGTACTCGAACAATCAATCCTCGTGAGACCTTAATTGAGGGAAGTGTGAGGGTTAACGATATTATGTTTCACCATTTGCTTTACTCTTACATCTGGGTGAACTTTGAGCGATAAGTTTGAAGTTGTTTAGTGTAGTTACGAGCTGGGGATGCATCGTCCTAGGGGTACCCCTTTTACATGCCTACCCAAGACCTCACCTACTGGCGGGTGACTGTTTCAACCCACGAGACTGTTTGGATGAACTAACGACTCGGAACGCCGTGGTACACTTCCTCCAGAAGTGACCAGTTTGTCTGCACTTGGTGCACGGGTTGTGCTTCCTTCTTTGTTCGGTCAAAGTCGATGGGATTTACTTATGCGCTATGGCATACACAGAAGTCGTCGGCTTTGTCTGCTTCCCGGCATTGAAATTATTACATTTGGCAGGACTCTGGTCCAGTCTGCCCAAACATTTTTCCTTCTGTTTAAACTTTCCTGAAGTTGATGACCTATTATCCTTCATGTTGGTTGGCTGAGACTAGTGGACAGGGTAGATAACCTGGTTACTAAACCGTTTGTTGTCTTCCCACATATGCCCGACCTTACTAGCAAGATTAAGCTGGTCATTTCAGTCGGTTGGATGGGGCTCCTTGAGTGCCCATGCATTCCGAACCTCTTAGGTAATGCCTGACTGTACCTTATCTCATACCTGCAGTGGATCTGTATAGCTAAGCTTATATACGTAGTCAATTATCTTGTCCAGGTACTCGCCAATCTGTTGTGGCTTCATCACCAGGTCTTGCCACTGGACAAGGGATCAGTCTCGTTCTGCTTGGTCACTGCCGCAACCCCCTTCGGGCCATTGCCGGAATCCTTTCCATGTTCTCAACAGGGTACTGTTGTTAACAGTAACTCCAACATGCTTGGCTGCCCCCTTACCGATGTGTGAGTGCAGCCCTAAATGCTATGCCTGGGCAGAGTCTACTAAAAGGGGTACCACCAGGTTTGCCTTATCCATATCGGTCAATCTGCACCCCGCAAAGTACTCAAACTTAACATCCACCAGCGTCAGAAAGCTCGCGCAGTCAGTGACCTTTCCCTTAAATGCCAGAATACTACTCACCTTTTCCCACTTCTTCTGCCGCTGTCCAGAGGATCACCGAGAGGTCAATCTGCCCGGTAATTCACCTGAAAGCTTCTTGGCACAGCGGTCCCTGCGTCACTTCTTCTCATCACTCCCATCATCTCTGCGAGTGCCGAGCAAGCAGGTCAAATCAGGGAGAGAATTGTCATCATCATTATCCGCACTGTCATGGTCGGAGTTCTCTGGATCTCCTCCCACTCTTCCTGTACCACTGCAAGGTGGCCCATTTCCATCTACACTACCTGCGGCATTTCCGCCTTGGGTTTCCCATGGTCTATCGTACCCATCAAACGGTCCCTCCTGGCTATCCTGATTGCCATCCTCGTGGTGGTTAGCCCCTGATGGTACCGATACCTGTGATGGAACGGGGCATTATCCACTCCCAGGAGTAGGGTTAGGAGCTGCCGTGATTATCCCCAGAAATGCCTGCAGCTCTGGACAGCTCAGGGGTTGCATTGGTGGGCCAGCGTGCACCCATGACCCACAATATCCACATGTTGGTCACCCATCTCCTTTCTTATGCCTTCTTCCATGCTTCACCGGGGTCCGCAGTTCCTTCCCGCACCCATATGAGTGGCAAGAAATCCACCCATGCTGGTCTCTCGCAATGTGCAGCCCTGCAGACAGAACTCGTCTTGGCTGTCCGACCCACTACTTGTAATGGTGGAGAGCCAGGATGGAAGAGTACATTGTAACAGGGCAGAAGGAATCACTGGGTACCAAGGAACTGGGCGGGCAGGTGTCCCAGGTCCAGGGATTGCAGTTCCCCATGATGGAGCCTCCAGTGCTCGCTCTTGCTGGCACCATACCTGTTTGCAGAATCCTGGTGATGCAGCCCGCAGTGGCCGGAACCAAGAGGTAAGTGACACTCCAGGTGAGAAGGTTACAGTAGAAGACAAGTCAGGAACAGACAACAGGGCTGGTAGAGGTGTGGGTCTTGCAATGGCTATGAGAGGTATGGGAGTCGCGACTGATAGTCCCCCTAGCGATATGAATGAAGCTGGAGTAAGACAAGTTGTAGAGTTAGGAGTATCTGGCGCCGCAATACCCGGCGGCCTCAACAATCCTTTCTTGACATGACGTCTATCAGTTGGTCCAATCCCAGGACTGCCCGAATGACTCCGCGCGATTGAGGGGTGGACGAATAGGGTACCTGTAGATACTCATGAGAAGGAGAAGGTATAGTAGTAGCCATCACCTTTCCCACTTTCCAACATCCGTATACCGACTTGGCTCTAGTACTCTCTCTATTGGTCCTCCCTGGCTCTAGTGGCCAATTCCATCCCGCAGTTCTCATGCTTAGTATGGATGAGTGTAGGTGGGGGCGTGGCCTCTATCACCAGCGTATCATTTTCTGCATCAATACTGTAGCCTCATTCAAAGGCCTTTCCAATACTGCCATGCAAGTCCTTAATACTGGCTAATCCCTCAGCATGCTACGATATACCTCCTGCGGAACCTTCATCCATTCTACTGGTGCCGCAGTGATATGTTTACGCAATACCTGCTGCTGCGGGTTGTTCCAGTTCGTCATTTCCTGCTTCGCTTAGTTGAGCGACTGAGCTGCCTCCTGGATGGTGTAAGGTTCGAGGAACTGGTGCCAGAACTCCCTGCAGGGGAAACCTTCCGGTAGGGGTGGGCCCATGTTGTGGACAAGCGTAGAATATTGGAAAAATGAGAGTGCCCCAGTGCGAGAGTTTGTAATTATAAGATCACTGCATTCAACAAGTAACTGAATAGGGGCGGACTCTAAAAGCAACTAGTCACCGTCCCATTCAATACCGCGAATATTGACAAAAACCAGCGCCGCAAAACATATTCCAGGTATTCTGGTCAAGATCAAGGTCTGATTCTGAGTTAGATTGCATTCCGGTTCAAGGTTTAGTGCTAGCCATTGCACTTTCCACCCTGCGCTACTTGCCCCAGACTAGGTTACCAGTATTCATAAAAGGTCAGTGCTGAAGGTTGCTAAAGAATTAATCAGGAGAGAGGTTAAGTGAGGGGGTCGCTTAATGATATAATTTAATGGGGGCACCCCTAGGAAGATGGATCCTATGGTTGCAACCGTACTGAACAACTTCAAACTGCTTGCTAAACGTTTGCCCAGATGTAAGAGTAAAGTAAATGGTCAAACTTAATATCGTTAAGCCTGACATTTCACTCAATTAAGGTCTTGTGAGAATTGATTGTTGGAGTAGGACAGTTCTTGCATAAATGTTCCATCGGTTTTATCTTATGCTGGAAACTCTACCATCAGTTTACTTCAACTATTCCAGCACACCATGCTCAGCTAAGCGTGGTCTGACACATTTCCTGGCATACTGCGCGGGCATGCATGTCGTGACACAGTCCAGTTGGCATTCACCTTATATGGTTACCGTTTCCATGGTGCATTTCTATTCTGCGCACGGGGGTACAAACCTCTTGACATCAGTGCCTTACCCGTGGCTAACAGTCAAGACACCTGATGACTAGACTATCCATGGCACCCTTCACGTATGCATTGATCTCTACTTGACCCCGGAAGCAATAGTGAGTAGTTTATCGAGTATTCATTACGGGGCGTCATGGTCCCAGAAACCTGCAGGGCCCGCCCCTGTTCCTTGCCCCGTCCTGGCCTGCAGCCTGGGGCAGGGGCTTTTTTATTCATCCCCCGCCCCTCTCTCCATTTGGGTCTCGGCCCCGTTTATGGCCCTCGACGGGGCCCCATCCATTAATTACCCCTAGATGGGACCACGTATTTCTTTTGCTATGTCCTGTCCGGGTCCACATCAGGCTTTGCCGTACCTGCAATTCTATAGCTTATGGTGAGCCGTAACCACCCTTTGGAGATCGGACGCCCAATTTCTGGATATGCACAAAACTATTTACATAACGGGTACACTAAAAATCCCAAAGTATATTATATGCATAGTGCTTTCATACGCACAGTGCATTTATACGCACAGCGCTATCAAATGCGTAGGACTATCATATGCACAGCGCTATCATATGCACAGTGCTATGATAAGCACAGCGCTATCATACGTACAAAATCATATGCTGAGTAGTTTTCCCCACAATGGTTCTCCAGATCATATGCACTGTAGATAATCTTACCTGTCACATTGGTTTATTGATTGCGTAGCTCGCAGTAATGTTGGAGATGAGTATTTATCAACGGGAACAATGACCATCCAAATAGAGTGAAAAGTAGTTTGAGTAGAAATGTTTGGATTACTGATACAAAACAGGTAGAAATCATGTACAACTGCCCAGTTTGCTAAAGTGGCCACAAAGGCCACAAAACACAAAAACACTAACAAAAGAAAAGATATACCAGAGAGGTAATCCGTAGGTGGGGCCGAAGCCCACTAATCCCACTAGCCTCAGCACGAATCCCGCTCCACCTATCCCACTAACCCCGACTCCACCAATCCCATGAGCACCAGCACCAATCCCACTCCACCAATCCCACTTGCTCCCGCTCTATCAATCCCAGCTTCCCCCCCTCCAATCCCAGACTCCCAGACCACTACCCACACCAAGACCCTCCTGCACTCCAGCCCCTCCTATGAGTAGGGCGCGAGAGGGTGGTATTACTTCTCGCGCGGGTTGTACGTTGTGGGGTATTGTTGCCTCCACCTCGGGTTAGACCTTGGGCACCGGACAGCCCTCCTCGACCACGAGGCAAAGCATCTCTGCCATCGCCCCCGCCATCCCTATCCCGACTCCCATCCCCATCATTCTCATTGTCATCCCTGTCCCCATCCGTGTCCCCATCATTTCCCCACCCTATTATTGCCAGTACAGTCACAGTGTTCACCGTCGTCACTATCACTGTCGTCACTGTCGTCACCATCACTGTCGTCACTGTCATCACTGTCGTCACCGCCACTGTCATTACTGTGGTCACCGCTGTCACGGTCACTGTCATCACTGTCATCACCATCGTCACCATTATCACTGTCACCGTCGTCACCATCGTCACTGTCACTGTCGTCACCTTCACTGTCGCCACTGTCATCACTATCGTTACTGTCGTCACTGTCGTCACTGTCGTCACCGTCACTGTCGCCACCGTCCTCACCGTCACTGTCGTCACCGTCCTCACTCTCGTCACAGCCATCATCATCACTGTTGTCACCACTACCGTTGTCACTGTCCTCACCCTCCTTACTAGCACCCCCCCTACATCTCAAGCTTTACTCAAGAAGCGCCGACGCCCACTGGGATGAGGCCAATCGTTGTTGTCCTCATTGGGGGGGGGTCAGCAGGACCGGCCGGCGCGGTCTCATGCCCCCCCTGCACCTCCCAGGTTGCCTGATCAGGGTTCTCAGCCATGAGGTTTAAAACATTGTCGACTGACCTTGGGTCTGAGACCATGAGGGTAACCCGACCAGTATGCGCTGCACCCAGGGCACCAGCTATGAAGAATTAGTAAATCATATAAACTTATCAGGATAGGACTCGGAGCTCAACTAACCAGGCATGTTCATGACCAGGTGTTTCTCCACTGCCACCTGAAGGCATTCAACAGCCAAACTTTGCCAATGCAACCGCTGCTGGAGAGGGAGGTTGGAGACAATTTCCTGACAGAGATAGTAAAACAGGGCTTTCGGGATCAGGTATCCCCCATCCCGGCGATACTTGATAATTTCAGCCATCACTGATGTTCCCGCGAGCTACTGTGCAGGGCACTGAACTCTGTTTACAATGGCGCTGCCTTACCTCTTGCCCTAATACCTTGTTTGAGGCCCCAAATTGCCATCCCACTTGGATCCTAAGTTGCCTTCATTTGCTTTGCTTTTTGGAGGCATTGGGAAATTATCCCTGGCTTTTTGGCTTTTTGCTTTTTTGCTTTTTTGTTGGTTGGGAGCAGGTTTTGTGGAATTTCTTTTTCTTGGGCAGAGAGTGACAGGTGGGTGTCAGATGTGAATGAGAAAGAGGTAGTTGAGGAGGATGGATGAGGAGGTGGGTAAGGAGGTTCTTGTCGAGAACGTTACAGTTTTTACTCAGAGTGAGAGTGTGTGATTGGTGTTGGTAGAGCAAGGTGACTCGTGGCTACGAGTAAGCGTACATGCATGTCTCCCAAATCTGTGCATATGCATGCGTATGCCTTTGTTCCCGTATGCATCCTATCATTTCTCAAATGAACAAGTAGTGATATTAGTATTGGCTGAAGGAAGAAGTTTGTCACAAGAGAGGGAGGCCGGAAGATATACTGCTGGGGATTTATACTCTCTACCTAACAAGCTATCTTGTTAGACACATCAAGTTCCCTATAGCTTAGGCCTATTTTGATTCATGAATGATGATACCTGACCGGAACAATGTTACCATAAAAGGTGAGTAGAGCCATATACCATTGAATTGTACATTGAACAACTTTGAGTAAGACTATAACCAAATAATTGTTGAGACAAACCTTGTACTATGCTTTTCACATAGAATTGCCTTGAAAATTGTGTATGAAAGGTTGTATGTGTACAAAGATATTATATCTTTCCTCTTAGAGTATCAAGCGTACAATCAAAATTACGAAATGATAACAGTAGGCAGCACATACCAATGTCAGTTATTTCAAAACGTGATTTAACCTAGGTCAAACACGCGGTCTGCCTCAGCGTTATTCTATCTACCTATGATACCATGGTACAAGCACTTAGCTGGGGCTTTAGGGTAATTGTACTTACTATTTGTTTTGTGGTGTGTTTTGTTGGTGGGGCAGGGTTGGCTATCGACGCGTTTCCATTTTGGGAGGTTTTCAAGTTTTCAACAACATACCCCTTCACTTTTCCCTTTATAATACGAGATAAAGTGCGGCTTTCCCCTCAAAACCCTCTAACATGACACAAATTAGCTGTCACTTAACTCGCATTGCACTGGATTAGCAAAAAAACGTCCTACAAAATACCTTCCACCATGTCGCCTCTACTCCCACTCTCTGCATACCAATTCTACCACACCCATCCCCCATCCACTCTATCCCACCAGTTTATCGCTTTCTCTGCTCCCTAACTTCCTAAAGCTGTTTTGTGCCCAAATTATTTTTCCAAAATCATACGCACTGGTACCCACAAATCATAGGCACCAATCATATGCGGAAATCATAAGCATAAACCATACTGACAAGCTAACAAGAGAATAGAGCACACCTCAATGTCATCAGCGTACAAGTGCGGACCGTCTCCAGCAGGAGCTTTGGGTCACCTATCGAACCCAGAAACCATTTGCCAGAATGACCAGCGAGCGAGTTGTACTACGCTTGAGACCGCCTTTGAACGTGCGCACGGTAATAGGGGAAACCGTCTGAAGTACCGCCAAGTGTTTGTGCAGAGCTTTCCCGACTACCTTGCTCTTAGTGACAATGTCAAAGCTGGGGTAGACCAAGAGATGGTGGTTGAGGAAAACGAAATCCTGGAGCAGGAACACCGCGCGATCCTGGCGGATTGGCAGTAATACTATCCGAACTAGTTCCATGAATGCGGTTTGCCACTGGCTGACTGGCCAATGCCAATTGAAGTCCCTACCCCCCCCAGCTCCCCCGTGGCCTCACCAAATGTTTCGCTGAAGGTACGACCCGAAGCTCGGCTGAAAAATCTGCTTGAGCGGGTACTAAAAAGGCCCCAAAGCCATACAACTGGGTCTCCTACCTTTCCTAGAACCAGTACAACCCTGTCAATGCCCCCGCCTTCCTTTCCCCCCTCTTTGTCCCCCCCAGTGCCTCCCCAACCCTCTCCCCCTCATTTTGGCCTACGTGAGGGGACTCGCCTGTTTCCAGCAAGGACAGCGGAAGGAATCAGGAGTGTGGCACCCTTACTATCTCGCCAGAACAGCTCATCTGATTCGATCTCCCTATTGCGAGCATCCACCTTCGGAAGCATTCGCACAGTGCAAGAACCTGCCCCGCAATGGAAAAGATTCAGGATTGGACCCAGGAGAAAGGGCTGGGACGTGAGTCTGGTACAGTCTGGCATGTTATCTTGATTCCCTAAACCCTATCTAAATAATTGCCAAGTTCTATTAGTGACATCTATACTAACATTTAATGTTGCTTTAACTCTTCCCAATCCCGTGACGCCTACCGCCACCACAGACCGTGCTTCTGACCTCCGGCTCCTGGAGCATGATATGGAGTGGGATTTGGACATAACAGTTCAGGCAGAGGAGCTGGATGAAAAGGGTAGACTTTTGATCGATTGGGTAAAGCCCATCAAGTGGCTATTACCGAATGCAGAGGTCTACAAGGACTGGAAAGAGGATGAAGAGGATGGAGATGTCGACTTTGTTGATCTCTACGGGTCTGCTGATGAGGACGGCAATGGCTCGCAGGATTCTGATGGGGTCTACGGGGAAGGGAAGGAGGAGAAGGAGGGCGGGGGGGGGGGAGCGGGAGGAAGTGCTGTCCCGGACGTTTGTCAAGTCCGTGGACAGGGACATCGATACGAGGGAAATGTGGAAGTCAGACGAGAATCGGTTCTGCGCCTGCTTGGGCGGGCTATGACCCCCGAGGACTTCTTTTCAAGCCCGGAAGACCAGCAAGAAAGCATCGCTGACATTGTCGCCAGGAGGAAGCGGTTCCTAGCTGGCAACGCTCATCTCCTGATTGATCTTCCAGCGGCCACAAGGGAAGATGCTACGGAGCAAGGTATTAACCCTGCAGAGATGGATGAGATCGACCACGAGACGGACCGACTTGCACTTTTCAACATGGCCAACATGCGATTCACAAAGTACATGAAAAAGAAGCCCGGGAATAATTTCTTTCATTTGCGATTTGGTTCTCCTTTTTCCTACTTGCTCGTCTCCTGCCTTCCCGGTTGCCCCTTCCCCCTGCCTTCCTCTTCACCCATTCCCCCTCCCTCACTCAAGAGGGCCCCCCCTATGTCCTGTACTTGAGCCCCTTACATCCTCATCCTGTTTAAAATTACCTTTTGTAAATAACAATAGGCGCATTGCATGAAGCTGATTTTGCCGCATAATGTGTTGTATCCACAGCTGCTATAGTTCAGACGCACAGAGCAATATGTCATTATATACACCGTGGCCAACTATGTAGGCCAAAGTCCATACGCCTGAAGCCATACACCCATATTCATACACTCTAAGCCATACGCCCAAAGACGTATACCCAAAGACATATGCACAACGACATACGTACAAAGAGGCATGCCCAAAACCACGCGCCTGAAACTGTACGACCCGATTTAAACTAAATTCATAAGCACCTAGGTGCTATTCAAATCTAACATTTCCTTATTACTAGTGTAATTACAGAATCCAAACAAGCAAGATGAGGCTGCGTATTTCTGTAGACAAGCTAGTCTAGGTGGTCCGCCGCATAGAATTCTATCTCTGTATCAAAATCAGAATCTACAATTGCACAATGAATAACACCCATAATGACCCTACTACTCGTACTTCCACTCTACATCATTTTCGTTGAATAGACTGCGGCACAAATATAGATTCCTGCCTTTAGAGCAACAAGAATCCCGTCGTACTCCGCATTATCACAGTCCAAGAATCCCAATGCCATCTCCTTTCTCTGTAGCTCCACATTCTCAGACTTGTCCTCATAGATTTTGGTTCCCAACCAATTCGTCCTACCGAAGACTGGAGTATGCATTCCAGTCTTTGGAAAATCCACCACACCTGCCACATAGTATCATGAACATGGTGCAAGATGTGAGCATCGTTGGATAGTGGCCTTACAAAAGAATCGTATCACTTTATGACCCCAGGCAACTGAGTGGAGATAAGAATGTAAAACCAGGTTTGGTCCAAGGTCGCTGTAGTTCTCGCGAGAGCTCCGGGGGAGGTCCTTTGTCGCAATAAAGTTATGGTCGGTCGCAACACCAACCATTGCACAAAGCTGCCGAAGTGGAATGGTATCGGGTTCATTGTACCCTAGTGGGTCAGTTCTGCTAACGATGTAGTTCTCGATAGCCTCCATGATTTTAGCGGGTGAGATTGGATACTGAGGGACGTAGAATTGTGGTGCTGTTGTACTAGGGAAAAAAGTTTGGAATGAAGGAATACTGTAGAATGGTTGGTAGTCACAGGTAGGAAGTTACTTGAGAGCAGCAGATGAACTCTTGAACGGCATAATGAGGGAATAATCAGCACTCCAGCATGCTGGAAGCTCCTGTTAAGGCCAGCCACTTATGGATTGGACTAATCAATATCACGTTCGAGAGGGTATAAAGAACATCATTTGTGCAAATTTACAAAAGCGAGAATGAAGATATTATTCCGAACCTGATTCTGGAACCAGGTGCCAGGTCATTTTTTCCTTTATTACAGGGTGGTTGCAATGACACTGCGGAAAGATTTCCAAGCTTGAGACTCGGCCCTCAATCTCACAACCCAAATCAAGTGCTTGTATGATGACCTGGGATTCCGGTGTTCTATGTTCAAAGCATTCCCGCTATCTGCCCACCTATAACCAATTTGACTGCCTTGTGTCTGTTTGCCCACTCGAATCCACGCTGCATTAACCAGTATCATCGTGCAATTCTTGGTGACCAGCTATTAGCCCAATGTTTGTCTATATCTCACTATTAGCTTTTCAGCACTAGTAATATGGGTATGAGTCTCGCAGGGAAGGCAGTAATGGCGTACAGAAAAAGAAGTCGACAGTCTTCCTGTCAAAGAACACGAGGTAAAGGTCTATTGGTTGGTTCAGACCTAACATCGAGGTCTGAAACTCCTGAATTGGAACTGGCTCTATTGGCATAGTAGTCATTGTCTCTGCAGATACAGAGAAAAGAGTGGAGAAAAATAGGTTCCGTATAGCAATCTTGTAAGTTCATGGGGAATGGCAGCTAAGTAATGGGCAATCTCATTGGATAACCCAGTATTTATATACAAAAGCTACAACTATGAATCACACTTGATCACTCAGAAAACTAGGCTGACACAATACTATATTTCAGCACCAACTTCTTGCCATTGGAATTGCTTTGAATCATTACAAGAGCCCCTGGGAATTCTGGCGGGCAGGTCTGATTGCAAAATTCGGTTGCTGTGTAAGGGTGAAGGTGTTGTATTGGAGTGCTGACATGGGATTAGTGAATTCGGATAAATGCTCTAATATGGTTATGTTGGATTGTACGCCCCTTAACAGTTCATCTTAACCACTGCTCCGGATTGAAACTAGGATAAGCTTAAAGCTCGTTGACAGTTTATCCACCGATATCCAACTCAATTAGTGTGGTTCCTGCCGAACTCTATAGCGTAATATTTACAAATGAATTCAAGCGCGATCATACGCAAAACTCATACGCACAAATTATCCTCTCAAAAACCATATGCACAAAAGTAATATGCACAAGTTATATGTACAAAATCCCATGAACAATTAATACAGAAAGATGCATATGCAGGGAAAGAAATAGAATAATAGAATACAGCCAGGTGAGGTTCTTCGATAGTAGCTCAGACAGTATCTTATAATAGCTCCTTGCCTGAATCTCAACAGATTTTTTGTAGAAGACATTACAACTGAAAGACTTCTATTAGACCATCTATCAAAAGCCACCAATCATCGAGTGATACTACGACCTTGATACTCAAGATGTCTTCACAACCCGAATCCTCTATGGCTAGCAGCCTACCCTTCCACCATGGCAGTCAATGGGCCCACTACACCAGGGGTGTGAGAAGCTGTACTTTCTGTCTACCGGTACATGAAAGCCCAACCAGGGACCAGTCTCCATCTCTATCTCTACTATCTGTTGAATCCAGTCCATACGTGAGTGATAGCCCACTAGCACCAACCCCAAGACCTCCGGCTAGCACCTCTTGAGCACCTTTTTCAAGTTTCACCGGACCTTTGCACCCAGGGTCTGTTTCACTGCTACCTAGAAACCAAGATCATGCTTGGAACATGCTCCACTTACCAGCTCTGGCTTCAGTAACAAGTGATGCAAATCCATTTGAGATATTTGGAAACTTTTATCTCTATACAGAAGAATATCATGAGAGCTGGATAGAGTAGTGGAAAGAGACAGCAGGATTTGCAGCATATACCAGAAAATATGATGGCAAGAAGAAGGTCAGATGGAGCTCTGATCTTCGAGGCACAGACATGTGGAAACAGTTTCAGCAATGTGCCGACCACTCAGGCCATGCAGTTGGTACACTACAGGTGATGTGCAACATTTGCAGAAAGGTTCTCCCTCACCGAAGTAGTACAGGCACCAGCTCGATGCACGATTACAACAAATCCTCAGCATGCCAGAGGTATAGAAAGTTTAGCGGATTTGACAGCAGAAGTTCACCTGGCAGAGATGTTCCACTATTGCAAAAAGGAAAAAGAACTGGAAATTGGTGCAGGTTAATTGATCTAGTAACACCAATGGAGTTCAAGCAGCACCTTTTCGAAGAATACTTCCTAAAGGCCTTCCTTGCAACAAATCTTGCGTTTAATTGCTCAAACAACCTTGCCTTCCGCCAAGCGTTCAAATATATTCCTCTTGGCATTGAAATCCTGAGCCCGACTATGCTGACCAGACATTTAAAACGGCCTGGTAACTCGGCGGTGGATGAGATTCGAACCGGTTTTCCAGTTGACGGAATGATCTCCCTGGCCACAGATGCAAGGAATTCTGCAAATAAACTCGCATTTCTGGCACTTGTGGCCTATTGGGTCTCAGATAACTGGCATATGGAGGAAGTGCTAATTGGGTTGGAGGAAATAAAAGGTTCTCACACGGGTGCCAATATGGCATGGATCATTTATAAGGTTCTTGCTGAATACCGGATTCAGGATAGAATTCTTGCTTTTACCACCAATAGTACTAGTAACAACAAAACCCTCACGGAAGCCTTAAACAACATCTTAAGTTCCCTATCAATTGAATGGTCCCCGCTAGAAAACCATATTCCATGTATGGCCCATGTTATTTAGCCTATTCTTGCTGCATTTATGAGTTCTACCAAGGTGAAATCAAAGGATGGTCATATGCCCTCCGGCTTTAAGGCAGATTATATTGATAAGGTTGTGAGGTTGGATAATGGCTTTCACAAGACAAGAGAAATGGTAATATCCAAGACCCCATACACTCGTAACAGTTTCACAAAGAGTGAGTTACATACATCAGCACATACGCACACATACGCTCAGATTCATAGGCCCAAATTATAAACCCTCTGGTGCAAAAGAAAGGATATGAATCATATGATGAATCCTGGAGCGTCGGAGAAAGACAATATCTAATTCATCTAAAAGGTTCCTAAATACTATACCCAACTCATTGAATGGAGAATGCTAATCAGGTTGTGTGTACATTAGCGTCGGAAAATGAGTATTGCTATTGGAACTTCACCTTAGCACTGGCAGCACTTCATTGAGATACAGAAGGACAGGGTGGAGTTCCCAACTATGCTCATTTACGATGTCAAAACACGATGGAACTGGACTCTAAATGGATTCGAGAGATCTGCGGGGTTGCGTGAATTCACGAAGGATTGGTTACAAACTTATCCGCATTTCGTGCCACTGTGGTCCGCCCCCAAAGAATTGAAGCAGATTGAGTACATCTTGGAAGTACTGCAGCCCATCCCGTTTTGGACCCCGTGGGTATCAAAAGCACGCGGAGTTACGATTTATCGCGTATTCCAAGTCTATCAAGACATCTTTGATCATTTGGAATGGCAAATCGCAAAGTTGGAACACCAGCAGAGGCAGTGGAAGTTTGACATTCGTGAAGGTTTACTGCAAGCAAAACTAAAGGCAGTAGTTTATTTTGGTAAAACTGGAAACCCAAGGGGCCTTTTGTTCGGCATTGGACCTTGTCTCAACTGGTATTCCAAACTAAATCTGTTTTGTGAATGGGATTTAGATGATGCTGCTGGTGAGACAGATTATGAGAAGTCTTATAAAAAGGAGTTTATTGCATATCATAATCTTCACTATGCACCAATGAATGCCCCGTGTCCTGATACGCCAATTCCGCAGAGCGGCCTAAATCGGCCATCAAGGCATCTTCATAGATCGAGATCGAGAGCTATTGTAGTCAAGGAGGCAATCACGTATATCCAATCGGAATCTGAGGTCGAACCACCAGCGCCAGCCACCGGAGCCTCGGGTTACCTGCCTGACAAAAATCCAACTGGGATCTCTTACGAGGGAAACATACTGGAGTAGTGTAAGGTTAATGCTGGAATGTTCCCCAATTTAGCCCTGATGGCTAAGAAAGTTCTTGCAGCACAGGGAGGCAGTATGAGTGTTGAATGGGTATTTGGCATGGCAAGAGATGTGGTTCCGTATCGCCAATCACGATTGAAAAGCTATACAATCAGGGCCTCAGTGCTTGTGAAATCGTATAAGCACAAAGAATTATGATGAGAGCTAGTAAATTATGACAGCAAACGGGAGGCAGCAAGATTGCAAGAAATGGCAGCAATTGAGGATTACCGTGGTTGGGTAGATAGGCAGGACCGGCGTGATGAGAAGGGTTACGACTGTATCCCTGGCGATGTCAAGACACCAAAAAAAGACACAGCATGGTCTTTGATTGATCAGGATAGAAGACGGGCATTTGGAAAAGAGCCAAGAGCCATCTTGCCTGATTGTGGCTTGGTTCAATCTCCATGTGCATGCCCTCCACCAGACGAAGATCAAGATGGCAGCGAGCAATTGACAGGCTCGGAAGAGTCAGGGGATGACTATGGAATCTGGGACAGCATGGTGAACATGTATGTTGGGTCCGACACTGAGGAAGAATCTCTGCAGGAAGAGCCTTAGACTGCGGGGAGAGTTAGTGATCTTGGAAATGATGAAGTGGATAACACAAATGTTGCCAGTATAGATCCAATGGGCCAGCAGGAAGTTTGCTCTGAGGAGGATATTCATTGAAAAGCTCCTGAGTAAGCTCCTATGGTGCTACGGGTGGCCCGGAGAAGAGGACAGGGTGGCAGTAGTGGTATTGAAGTTACACCAAGGAAGCATGCTGGAACAGGTGGTAAAGTAAGGAAAAGGTCCAGATTAAACTAGGTTAAAATCTCCTGGGAAATGTTCCTGCATTCGCAGAATTCGATTAAGGGTAATTAATTACTCTTCATATATAGTTTTATCGCCCGTGAGCTATACCCACCAACAGCAATGTGCACAATTAGGGATATATGTGTATTAATAGAGCCGTAAACATCAAGTCAATGATATGAGATCATGATCACAATTTATACAGTTGGGAGTGCTATGGGTATAGAATCATATGCTTGGAATCATGTGCCGAGCAATAAGCATGAAAGTTATGCCCTAAGAATCATATGCCCAAAATTACGTTTAGGAGTGCCATAGGGCTTTTACTTATAGAAATACGCCTAAAATTATACGTATAGTCCATATGCGCAAAATCATGTGCCTAGAAAATCATACGCCGAAACATTGTAAATGCTATTAGAATGAAACCATGGTAGAAATGTAATGTGTTCGGGCAAGGCCCTAGTCACATGGCGGTACGATAGGAGCGGATGGCTTCTTGATCAACAAGAAGCGAGTGCTGCTTGCTAAAGGAGGCTGCGAACGGGGTGTAATGGGAGATCAATGAAGCAACCGTTCAACCAAGTATATTAAGAATACTGTTGGTCAGAGTCTGCTGTTTTCATCGCGGAAATCAGTGGTCTTTAAATACAGCATATCGCTTATCTCCAGTATGAGCGATATCGCAAAACAATGTGCGTATCAACTGATAGCACACGAAACAATTCAAGGATCAAACGATACCATGAAACCAAACATAAAACAATGTGTGTATCAACCGATAGCACACGAAACAATACAAGCATCGAACGATACTGTGAAACCAAACATAAAACAATATGTATATAAACCAAAAGCACACAAAACAATACAAGTATCAAATAATACTGAGAAACCAAACATAAAACAATGTGTGTACCAACCGATAGCACAGGAAACAATACAAGTATCAAATAATACTGAGCAACCAACCATAAAACAATGTGTGTATCAACTGATAGCACACGAAACAATTCAAGGATCAAACGATACCATGAAACCAAACATAAAACAATGTTTGTATCAACAGATAGCATACGAAACAATACAAGTATCGAACGATACTGTGAAACCAAACATAAAACAATGTGTGTATTAACCAATAGCACACAAAACAATACAAGTATCAAATGATACTGAGAAACCAAGCATAAAACAATTTGTGTATCAACCAATAGCACACGAAACAATACAAGTATCAAACCATGCTGAGAAACCAAACATAAAACAACCTAGTACCCGTACCGGTTCCGCTCCCATAATAAAATAACAATTTCACCAATTAAAAGAACTTAATAAAATCCTAATAGCTGGTAAATCCACTATTCTCCTGAAAGTCCGCTTAGGACCCATTCTTATTGTCATTGCTATCCTGCAACAATCTCATGTCGTCCTGCAACATCCATTCCACACCTTCCAACCATCTTTCCAAACACTTCCCACATGGCCCTCTGCGTACAAAGCAACCCGACTCTCAGTAGTGTGGCAGGTCTACAAAGTTCCGTACTATCCGGTCCTCCTATTTCTGCGTTTCAACATCGATTCATCAGCAATCCTCGCAATGATCAATGTAGAATATTTTCCAGTATGCGCTTTCTGGGATGATCTCGCAGTTCAGCCGGTACCTCAGAATGAGGTCTTGTCCCTTTATGCTGACTTCTTCGTAGTTTGACATTTTGTTTCTTTCGCCTAAGGATAAGTTTTGTAAGAGGGTAAAGGTCTGGAGGTCTGGTAGTTTGGTCTGTTTTCTTCAGCGAGTTAGAGGGATGTTGGGTGCTATTTATGTTTCGGTGGTGACCTGGCTTAGGTGTTGTCCTTGCTTAGGTGTCGGCCTTGCTTAGGTCTTCAGGGGAAGGGGGGTGCTGCTTAATTTCGGTTTCTTCCACTTCCATGTAACCATCACATTTTTCTGTACTCAGGTAGCACCCACTACCGAAGCGGAACACCTCTGATACTGTTCCTCCCCACAATCGTTCTGTTGATTCTGTGGTTATTTCTAAGCATTCGTTGCAGATATGTGCGAATAGCCAGTGTGTAAGGTATCGTCTAGGGATAATATCCCAGTTCACCAACAGTCCCATTAGCTGCTGGCGCAGTCTCCAAGGTACTTGCTTATAGTTTGACATCGTAAGGCTGTTGGATGGTGTGTTTTTTCCTTTCGCTATTGCCAGTACTCAGCCTCACCCAGCCAGGCTAGGTATGCTACTTCATCTTCCATTACTCGATTTTCATCTTTGCTGCTTTCAAAATCGCTTTCAAAGTGGGCTGACCAGAAGCCGTTCTGTATTACTTGGTCTGTGTCCGGGTGCAGGTGTTGGATTTCTGCCAGTGTTGGGCTCCATGCCACCGTCACATGGTTCATCGCAGGGGGTAACTCGTCCTCCGGGTTGTTCTCTTCCCACCATTGATTCACCAATTCCATCGCATTTTCTAATCCTTCAAGGGGTTTCTAGCTATTCTCTGTTTCCGGATACAACACCCCTTTCACTAGGAATGGGTCAGTGTCATACCGTCTTCTGTGGTCTCGTATGGTTTCCACTTCCCATTCCGGGTTCTCGTTAACCACGACGGGGGGTAGTTTTGCGTGGCTCCTGCCAGGGAAGGGGATATCATTGTCAGGGTGGTATCGTTTCACCGTGGATGCATGTAATGTCGCTTCTCAGTTGCGGTACATTCTGCCATCTATTTCTACCTGTAATTTTGTATATGCTCATCGTATCTGCTTGTCTTGAATGGTCCAAGCCAGTGCGGTTGCAATCCCTTGCCATGTCCCGATTCTGTTGCGAATAAACTTCCGTATACTAGTAACAGATTACCCTTTCCTATCGCTGTATGGTTTCTGTGTTGTTTTGCTGCCATTCTCGTACTTCTAAATCCAGCCATTTTAATCGAATTGAATGCCACATTCCGCATTGTTTGGTGCCTGATTAACAATTCGTCAGCAGCTGGTACTGCGCAGTCCTTGCATTTTGCTAGGAGAAGTAGTGGGTAATTCTTTTCGAAAATGGCCTTATATGGTGACATACCAAGTGTTTCTGACAATCCTGCATCCAGGTATGCTGCTGTCTCTGGTATGGTATCAAACGAATTGTTTTGTCTTGTGTTGACTGGATTTCGGAGAGCTGTCTTCAATTCTCGGATTTTTCTTTCGACTTGTCCATTAGTTTCATGATGGCCTGTGGCCGCCCTGATATGCTCAATGCCTAACGATCGACACTCTTGTTTCCACACATGTGACTCAAACCGTGGGTCCCCATTGCTTACTAGAGATCTTGGGTAGCCATAGGGTGTAAACATTTTGTTGCGTAGAAGTTCCCAGGTTGTTATTGCTATTACTTGCTGAGTTGTAGGTATAAGCCACGTGAATTGCGAAAAACCCTATCCATCGCAACCAGGATTGTGTCGTATCCCCATGAATTGTGGAAGGGTCCTGCAAAGTCAATGGCCATTGATTCGAAGATTTCCGACGGCAGGGTAATTGTTTGAGCCTTTCCTTCTGGCAATTTTGTACGCGACTTATTTAACTGGCATGTGTGGCACTGGGTTACATACGCTCCTAAGTCCTTCCGCATTTGAGGCCAAAATAGATCCTCCCTTGTGTCCCGTAAGCTTCGTTCAATACTGTGGTGGCCTTTATTGTGCATTTTGCTAATGACAGGTTCTCTTAACGTCGTATTTCCGTATGCGGGACCTTTTGGGATATACAGGCAGTCTTCCCCATATCTGGTTTTTTCATATAGCATTCCGTTTGCAACCTTGTAGGAGGACAAGTCTCCTGCGGCGTCCATACTCTCATTGGCCTTTTTCCAAATTGGTTCTTTCCGGTATCTTGCGATCATGCGTGCTCAGAATGTTCCGATCATTTTATTGACTGTTCGTAAGGTGTCGCATTCGTCTTCTATCTTGCTTCCACTTGTTGTCTCAGGTAGGTCTTCCTCCTCATTGTCTTCCAAGACATCGTATAGCCCGCGCCGATATTCTGTCATTGTCGGGGGCATTACTGAGACTATTGTCTTATTGGTAAGGCTTTCTAGCCATTCTGCTCGTCTAATCGGTGGTGGGCCATGAGGTCCTGGCATTCGGAATGACGCTATTGTCTTGGTCCCAAGGGTCTCTATTGGTTCTGGCTCTGGCATTTGGAATGCCGGGGCTTCCGTGTTTAGCAGTGCCGGAATTGCATAAGATCTGTGCGTCGGCTGGGCAACGGTGGACGGCCCTTTTCCTGCACTAATTGGTCTTCCGCCGCTTGTTTGTTGCCATTCCCAGTCCTTGATTTCGGGGGACTCAGGAGGGCTCGGGTCGATTTCCGTACTTGGGGAGCTTGGTCCTTCACTAAGCGGATAAGGGGTCGATTTTCCACGGTGTCTAGGATGGCTGTTGGTGAATTGGAACTCGGTTTGATGATATGGACAATGATCCACCTAACAGTGGGAGTAGCGTAATGCGCTATGTTGGAGTTCTTCCAGTGGCGTACTTCCCAGGGTAGACTGGTCACCACAATTGTTTCCTACAGTCATCGAGCAGGAGCTTTCGGGGGGCACAGGGGCCTCGTTGGGGTACTGCAACGACCCAGCATACATGGGCTATGGCAAATGGAACCTATATCCATACAGGTAGCCAGGAGGCGAACTGATAGCAACCGGCAGGCAAGTAAGTACTTGACCTAGGGAGACCCAATGGCCCGGACTCTGAGAATGAACGGAATTGGCTGGTCAGGGACTTAGGTACCTGGGTACACGCGGGAGCGGTATTAGCGTACTTAGGGACTTATGAAGGGGCAGTTGCGCAGCTAGGCTGGGTAACTGAAGACAGGTCAGAAAGGTCTATCACGGGCGATGGGATAGGCAGGGTAACAGGGAAAAGTTAACTTGTCCGCTGGACAAGGTTACCCTACTGTTGGGATCAGGTTACCCTGCCCAGAGTCCTGAGTTACCCTACCTTTCAATACGAAGTCCCTTGGGGAGTTTGGGAAAATTGACTGGAATGTTTGTCACACGAAGCCATGCATGATACTGGAATCTGGGGTTCCTGGGGATGCTATTGGGCGAGCTACGGAGCTTCGAGGAAGCTGTAAATTGAAGACATTATTCCTATCATACCCCTCCGGCCCCGCCTTGAGGCCCGGATGTCCTGGGCAAACGGTTGTGTAGTTGTGTGCAGTCTAGCAAGTGGAATCTTTGCAGACATGCTTGCAACACCGTATACGTCGCTGCCGTCCGGTCAACTGTAGGCTGTTCGCAGGATATACAAGGGGCCACAGCGTGGAAGGTGGAGTACCTCCTCCAAGTTGTTCGGAGTAAAACGGACCAGAACTGACGGAGTTAACGGGTGTTAACCATGGGGGTCCCAAAGGTAGTCCCAGGTGGTGCCGCGGGGATTGGGAGAGCTTTACACCTACCAAGCCCGAACGTGCTCCCAACGCTATAGGCTCTGAAAGGGAAGTGCAGAGACACTAAAAGCATGATTCCTACCACAGGTAAGATAGATCTGAGGTAGTGGTCAAGGGTAGCGCCCATTGGATCACACCCGGACTATTGTGCCCTGCAGAAGACAATGGAACCCCGTGACCCATAAACAGTAACTAGATAAACCACTCACGGTAGCCTCCGGAGTAAAGTAGAGATCAATGCATATGGGAAGTGTGTCATAGATAGTCTAGTTCATGAGGTGTCTTGACTGTTAGTCACTGGCAAGACACCGATGCACAGAAGCTTTCACTCTGGTGGGCAAAACGGAAATGCACCGCAGAAATGATAACCATATAAGGTGAACGCCGACTAGAGTGTGTCGACACATGCATGCCCGAAGGGTGTGCCAGGAGATGTGTTGGACCACCCTTAGCGGTGAAGGGTGTACTCAAATAGTTAGAGTAAACTGATGCGGGAGTTTCTGGCATAAGATAAAACTACCTGAAAGTCTATACGAGAACTCTCCTACTCGAACCATCAATCCTTTTGAGACCTTAATTGAGTGAAGCGTCAGGCTCAACGATATTAAGTTCTACCATTTACTTTACTCTTACATCTGTGTGAACTTGTGGTGGTAAGTTTGAAGTTGTTGAGTGCGGTCGTAATCTTGGGATCCATCTTCCGAGGGGTGCCCCTGTTACAGGTACTCAGTACAGGAGAAAGGAGGGGAACCAGGGGAGAACTCATGCATGGGCTCCATTGTGTTTGATTCTTGCTCGTGGACCGTGTTATCCGAGATGTCATCCGATTCCCTCATATAATTTTGGACATAGAGTGGCTTCAAGTCTGATTTCCCCTCGTATACCCGGGCCAGGGCATCAGCTAAATAGACCGTGCTTCCTGGTGCGTAGACTATTTTCGCATCGTATTTTCCAAAGGCACTTAGCCATCTCACTTGCTTTCTGCTTGGGTTCTTTCCGGTTCATAGGTGTGTCAAGTGTTGGTGGTCTGTATCTATTGTAAAGGAATTTCCCACAAGCATATTGTGAAACCGGTGAGGTACTTCCACTATTGCTAAGGCGTCTTTATCAGTGGTCCCATAGTTCTTCTGGGCGTTGGTGAACTTCCTGCTGTGTAATGTGGCTGGTTGCGCTGTCTCATAAGTGGGTCCCTGTCCCACCCATGCTCCAAGTCCTAAATCTGAGACCTTCGTAACCAACCAAATTGGTTCCTCCCTTCGTATGTCTATTGATCAAATGACTTGGTGATCGATAATTCGCTTTCGGACCACATCAAATGCGGTCTGGTGGGTCCTTGTCCATACGAATCCAGCGTTTCCCGTTGAGTCGCTTAGCAGCGCGGTTAACATTGCATGGTGCGGGAGAAACTGGGCCACATGGTTCACTATTCCTAGAAATCGTTGCAATTCCTTCTTCTTTTTTGGTGTTTCCTATTCCGCAATGGATGACATTTTCTGGGGGAGGCATTGATTCCCTCATTGTCCACTTTGTGTCATAATACTTCCAACTGGTCCGCAAAAAGTACTGACTTCCTTTTCCTCGCATAGAATTTTGCTTTTCTGAGTGGATCACATACTTGGCGTATGTGTTTCTCGTGTTCCCCTGATGTGTCTGAACATATGAGAATACCATGAATATATACCCATACAAAATGACGTAAATATTCGCTTAGGAGGTCCTTCATTATCCACATCAATGTTGCGGGTGCATTCAGGTTTCCTTGTAGCACTACCTTGCTTACAAATCCTCTGAACAGGGTTTTGAATGAGTTGAATGTAACACTGTCCTTGTCTACTCCACTGTTTGGAAATATGGGTCGCTTAGCTCAATCTTACTTCTGAATTTCGCTGATCCTATTCGGTTAAGGATCTGCTGTTGACTTGGAATCGATGGACTATCTATGATCATGTTATCGTTCCTCACCTTCAGGTCCACTAGGGGGCGGATCCTTCCATCTGATTTGGGTTGTACAAACATAGGTGGAGCTCCGGGAACCTCCTGTCATACAATTACTCCACTTCGTAATTTCTCGTTGACCCAGTTCACGAGGTTTTCCTTGTACGCCTGTGGGATCGAGTATGTTGGTTGGTTTCGTAGGTTGGTTGGATCTTTTAGCCGAATGTGGTGGCTAATCTTATGAACAGGGGGTAGAGTTGCAGGGACCTTGTCCAAGAACACATCCTTGTATTCTTCCAACAATGTTCTGTGTTGGTATCTGACACAGCGGCTCGGAATTCCCCGCTTGTTGGTTTACATAGCACACGTAGTTTGTCATCAGGAAATTCCACTGCTGTATTCCCACACCTGATAAGAGCATTATGTCTTTTCAGGAATGGCATTCCAATCAGGGCGTTGTACTTTGCCAAGTTCCCTACCAACATCTCCTGATTTGTCCATTTCTTTTTCCCGATTCCTATGGTCAGTCCACATTTCTTGTGGCTTGAAGAGCAGGATCCTTTCATTGCTATATTGACTGTTGCTGGTTGGGGTAGAGGCTCCGTAGGGATGCCCTGGGTAGAGATAAAGGTGGCGCTAATTATGTGGCAGCTGATTGTTCCTGTATCAAACAGTACCTTTGCTGGGTGGCCTTCTATGTCAATCTTTCCTTCTGGAGCGTCACGGGACCTGATTGCCAACGTTGTTTGCGTTCGGAGGCTTTCCATCACCACTGCGTGAATATCCACTTCGTCATATTCGCTTGCTTCCATGTGGTTTGTGCTACCCGCTCGCTTGGCGCCCTTTCCTTTTCCCTTTTTGGAATAGCAGTCCTTTGCGTAGTGCCCCTCTTTCCCGCATTCAAAACACGTGCTTTTCTCGTGTTGTTTCTGTTTCTTGTCCTTCTTGTTCTTTGAATCCTTGCGTTATGGTTTATCCTTCCTGGCATTATTCCGCGGTGATGATCCTTGACTATTCTTTTGCTGTAGTGTGTGGGTTCAGTAGACTCCTGTTTTATACAGGATAGCATCCTTCCGTTCGGCCCGCTTGACTATCTTTTCAAAGGAATCAACCTCCTCTTCCATGGGTTCTACCTCCTGGCGTAGACTGTGATGCATTGCTTCATATAATCTTTGTCACAGTGTATACTGAGACACCATCCTGGTAGGCAATCGTCCATGATACATTAAGAGATCCGTTGCGACCAAGGTTATTTTTTCTGTTTTGCCATTACATACTTGCTGGATATTCTTGAACCTTTTGTATAGTTCTTCCATGTTTCGCGAGGATTGGAATCTCTCTCTCAAGTATTTTATCAGAGTTGTTCCTCAGATTTTTTCCCCACTCTCATAGTGGTTCATTGCTTGGTGGTATGCTTCCTCTGCCTTACCGGTACAGAAAATTCCAAAGAATACTAAGCTTCCTTCCTTAGTTTTGTCCACTCCGTGTAGGGCCAGGCATTGAGAAGTTGTTATAACCTACCGGTCAAATACTTCAGGTTTTAAGTCGTCCTTTTCGCCCATGAATGAGGGCGGCAGCGGGAGTTTAATTTTGGGTCCTGTTCGCCCAGCGGATTCACCTTCGGACATATTGTGTTTGGACTCTTCGTCACTCGAGCTGTCATCTGACGAGCTTTCTGGAGAGTCGCTGGGGGATTTGTCTGATGGCTGTCTTACTACCGCGTGATCTGATACTTCTTCTTCGTCTTCTACCTTATTAGGTGTCCCGACAGGTATGCTGTCTTTCTTCGGTGGTTGCGCCGGTCCCTTTCCTTTACCGGGGCTGAGGGGAAATACCCGTGGAAGGCTGGTTGCTACCTTTGCTAATTCGTCAGGCGATTCGCTAAAGGTCGGCTTGGCCAAGTCTCGCGCTAGTTAGCGTTCTGCTTCAGCAATCGAGAAGTCGCTCTCTGGCCCTTTTGGTTTCTTGGGTTGCCTATTCTTGGTAAGGCCTTCTCGCGGGACCTGCTTCCCACTTGGAGTCTCCAGTGACTCAATTGTCTCGTGTTGGCGGAGCCGCACCTTTCGTGGTTCTACCGCTGCCCGATGCTAGCTTCTCTGTTGTACTTTTCCTAGGTTGATCAGACCAGGTCCCTGCAGGTTTCTTAACCACTTGATGAGGTTAAAAAAATGTAACGTGTTCGGGCAAGGCCCTAGTCACTGGGTGGTATGATAGGAGCAGATGGCTTCTTGATCAACAAGAAGCGAGCACTGCTTGCTAAAGGAGGCTTCGAACGGGGTGTAATAGGAGATTAAAGAAGTAACCATTCAAGCAAGTATATTAAGAATATTCTCAGTCGAAGTCTGCTGTTTTCATCGCAGAAATCAGAGGTCTTGAAATACAGCATATCGCTTATCTCCAGTACGCGCGATATTGCAAAACAAGGTCTGTATCAACCGATAGCACACGAAACAATTCAAGTATCAAATGATACCGTGAAGCCAAACATAAAACAATTTTTGTATCAACCGATAGCACATGAAACAATAGAAGTATTGAACGATACTGTGAAACCAAACATAAAACAATGTGTGTATCAACCGATAGCACACGAAACAATACCAGTATCAAACGATACTGTGAAACCAAACATAAAACAAGGTGTATATCAACCGATAGCACACGAAACAATACCAGTATCAAACGATGCGGAGAAACCAAACATAAAACAACCTAGTACGCAAACCGGTTACAAGGAAAACCAGACTCCAGATATGATGTAGGTAATACAAACCTACCCGGGTTACTTGCTATGGTTTCAACATGTGACCTGTTCATGTAACTACCCTTGCACAATGGTTTTTATTCCTCTATTCTCCCTATTCTCCTATTTACATGTTCCTCCATTCCCCTACTCTCCTGTTGTCTACAAACGCAACCACGAGCATCTGCCTCCATTGCGGCGAACAGCACATGAGCATAAGAACATGACACGCAAGCCCTCTACGCTACTCTCTAGATGTACCATAGCCATTGTTCTATATCAAGCACCCTTTATTCCATCCTGCTTTGAACAGAACGGAACCTTGCTTCGAGTGAGTTTAGTTAGTTCAAAGAAAAGACTATAGGCAGGTTATCAAAAGGGAAGGAAAAGGAGGTTGTGAGGCAGAAATGGAAGTGGGAATGCCGAAGAAATGATAAGTAGGTTCAGGAGACTCGTAACGTAGACAAGGGCGAGTGCATTCCCAATTCTGGCATGGCCAAATGGAAGATATTATCTGCAAGCATTTAATAAAGTTCTATGCATTAAACGCATATACTGATCCCTATATCAATTGTATTAGATCCCGGGCTACCTATCGTATGGCTTACCGGCAAGATGTTATACTGCATGAAACGGAATATTCGCCAGATATTGATTGTGCCCAGCCATGATAGAATATATCATCGATGTGCTGGTTTCAATGTTCTGGACGCAATTCTTTCAAAGCCTGAACGTCAGCGGGACTCCAACTTAGCAGAAAACTTGGAGGAGGAAAATGAGCCAAAATTGCAACACATCATGGGCAAGGTGGTGATTATAGGAGACAGGTAGGTAATTATACTCGTGGCTGTAAATAGGCTTATCCAGTGGTTAAACTATGATTAGGCATGACATCCCATGTGTAATAAAAGCCGCGAACAAAAAGGCCAGCGGGCTATTACCTCAAATTAAACCAGCGGTCAACGAATATGTTACTTCCAGGAATTTAGCAACAGATCATACCCGGCACAGTCCAATGGGTACACGAGAGCGCTATAGACCGGGCGTGATACCAGATGTTCGAGATACTGATGCTGCCAATGACTATATCCAGAATGCCACAACCTTCAGCTCTCTAGAAGGAAACGCGAGCAAGAGGCTTAATCCGGGTGGCACTTTAAGAATAAAGGGCTGTATTATTGGGCACCACTCGTTTGCACCAAGAATAGAAAAGTGAACGAAGGATATCAAACTTGGGCCGGAACTATCGCCGTCATAGACACTGGCCCTTGAAGCAGTGAGGGTATTTGCCCAAACGCTTCCACCATTGACTCAAACTGTGAAGCCTTTATTTCTAGCTTTTCTGCGGAAAGAGTATTCCAAATAAGAGGCTGGCTATCGGACCAGTTACGATAAAAAAGAGGACAATAGTGATGAAGTATGTGGGATATGGAGTTCGCATTCGCTGGTCATCAATGCGAAGACCAATAACCACAAGGATGTAGAAGACGTATGCCATCGATGGTGTGTCCTTGTTGTATTGGGGGATTTTAAAGGAGGCGATGCCGGCTTCCCAGAGCTTGGAGTTAAGATTGATTGTCCTCCTGGCACTATAGACCATTCTGTCATCTGTTGAACTGCATATGTGACTAACATGTACCCTCTAGGTTCCGTTATTTTCATGCGCTCTAATGCGGTGGAGCATTATACAGAATCATTAGTGGGCCATCGCTATAGTGTTATAACGGGGGCACCGCTAGGAAGATGGATCCCAAGGTTGCGACCGTACCGAATAACGTCAAACTTATCGTCCAAAGTTCACACAGATGTAAGAGTAAAGTAAACGGGAAAACCTAATATCGTTAAGCCTGATGCTGCACTTAATTAAGGTCCCAAGAGGATTGATTGTTGAAGTAGGAGAGTTCTCGCATAGACCTTCAGGTAGTTTTATCTTATGCCAGAAACTCCCCCATCAGTTTACTCCAACCATTCGAGCACACCCTTGTCCGGTAAGGGTGGTCCGACACATCTCCTGGCAAACTCTTCGGGCATGCATATGTGGACACAGTCTAGTTGGCATTCACCATATGCGGTTATTGTTTCTGCAGTACATTTCCAATTTGCCTGCCAGAGTGAAAGCTTCTGCAAATCAGTGTCTTGTTAGTGGCTAACCGTCAAGGCACCTCATGAACTAGACTATCTATGACACCCTTCCCATATGCATTGATCTCGACTTGACTCCGGAAGCTATCGTGAGCGGTTTATCTATTTAGTATTTACGGGTCGCGGGCTTCTGGTGTCTTCTGCAGGGCACAGTGGTCCCGGAGTGATCCAATAGGCGCTACCCGTGACCACTACCTCGGATCTGCCTTACCTGTGATAGGAATCATGCTTTTCATGTTGCTGTACTTCCCTTTCAGAGCCTATAGCGTTGGGGACACTTTCGGGCTTGGTAGGTGTAAAAGTCTCCCCGTCGTCCCTGCACCACCCGGGACTACCTACGGGATCCCCACGATTAACACCCGTTAACTCCGTCAGTTTTAGTCCGTTTTATTCCGAACAACTTGGAGGAGGTACTCCACCGTCCACCCTATGCCCTCTTGTATATCCTGCGAACAGCCTATGGTCGACCGGACAGCAGCGACATGCACGGTGTTGCAAGCATGTCTGCAAAGTTTCCTCTTTCTTAGACTGCACACAACTACACAACCGTTTGCCCATGACGTCTAGGCCTCAAGGCGGGACCGGAGGGGTATGATGGCAATAATGACTCCAATTTACAGCTTCCTCGAAGCTACGTAGCTCGCGCAATAGCATCCCCCGGAACCCCAGATTCCAGTATCATGCATGGCGTCGCATGATAAACATTGCGGTCATTTTTCCCGAACTCCCTGTGGGACTTCGTATTGAAAGGTAGGGTAACTCAGGCCCCAAGGCAGGGTAACCCGACCCTGAGGGTAGGGTAACCTGTCCGGTGGACCAGATAACCGTTCCCTGTTACCCTGTCTATCCCGTTGCCAGAGCTGGACGCTTCTGACCTTTCTCCAGTTACCAGGCATAACTGAGCAACTGCTACTGCAGATGTCGCTAAGTATGCTCAGACCGCTCCCGGGTGTATCCAGGTACCTAAGGCCCTGACCAGCCAATTCTGTTCATTCTCGGAGCCTGGGCCATCGGGTCTCCGTAGGTCAAGTACTTACTTGCCTGCCAGTTCCTACTAGTTACCCTCCTGGCTCCCTGTATGGGTATAGGTTCCGTTTGCCATAGCTCATGTATGCTGGATTGTTACATCACTCCCCTCTTCTCTACGGTCCATTCCGGACTGTTAGTGTCACCTCTTATTTCCACGAATCGCTTACTCAAGACCCTATTGTTCCTGTGCTTGGACGGATATCTTTGGTGGAAATCCCGAATGGCCTGTAAGCCTGTCCCTTCTAGCATCTCATGGGGCTCCCATGAGTTCTCCTCAGCCCCACAGCGTTACCATGAAACCAGGTACTAGACGAAGCACGCCGGAAACTTCGCCTTCGCTCTTCCGTACCATCGGCTGTTCACAACAGCGTCGCTAACGTAACTGGGCTCGTTGTCTACAAGTTCCTGGATAGGGGCTCCCTTTACCCTACCTGCCCCCAGATCCTCACGATAGCGTTCGAGCAATGTGACATTGAAAGCAGTGTAGATACTCCATTTGGTGGTCGGTTGGAGTTCGTAGGCCCAGTTACCCACCCGACGTTTGACCACCAAAGACACAAACATCGGGTGCCCGAGCTTCTCTATTGGACCCTTCATGCGCATGTTTTTTCGGTTCATCATTGCGCAGTCAGCTTTCTTTGCCCACCCAGGAGCCACAACCTCGGGGGTAACATAGTCTGGTGATGGCAACCTTTTCTGGTCATGCCATTTGCATTGCCTTGCCTGTGCCCATTGGATCGTGTCTCGAATCTCAGCCCAGGTCCCTTCCCATTCCTTAACGAAGCGCTCACTATTAGACTGTATTTCTTGATTATCAGACACGATACCCGACCGGTTTGTCCTTGGGTTAAACCCACAGCTGATCTCAAACGGTGACATACTGGTGGATTCTGATGTCGAGGTGTTGTACACATACTCCGCAAGGGGTAACAGGGAAACCCAATCATCTTGTTGGTAGGAACAGTAACTACCCAAGTACTGCTCCAGTGTCTCATTAACCCTCTCGGTCTACCCATCAGGCTCAGGGTGGAATGTGGTCGAAATGTTTGGTTTCACTTCCAACAAGTGCATTAGACTCATCCAGAACTTGGATGTGCATCAGCTATCTCGATCGGAGGTGATCGACTCTGGGAGTCGATGAAGGCGCCAAACTTCCTTCAAGAATATTCAGGCAAGCTCCTTGATAGGTACCCCCATTGTCAGGGGCATGAAATGGGCCATTTTCGAGAATCTGTCCACTATGACCCAGATCTTGGTATACCATTCGGCCTCTGGAAGCGCTTCAATGAAATCCATTGAAATCCCTTTCCACGGCCGCATAGCAACATCAATAGGTCCCAGCAGCCTGAACCTCTTGTGCCTGATGGATTTATTTCTTTGGCACGCATCACATGTCCGCACATTGTCGGTGACGTGCTCATCCATCTTAGGCGAATAGAAGTTAGCCCTAACCCTGCCAATTATCTTGTAAGTCCCGAAGTGTCCAGCGATTCCGCAGTCATGGTCTGCCTTCATGATTGTCCACTTCAGATTCCGACCCTTGGGAACTTACCACCAGTTCTTGTACAGGAGTAAGCCCTTTTCCGTCCTGAAATGTCGGTCAACCTCTTTCTCACCCGCAGCTGTTGACTGCAGGATCCTTAAGTACTCCTGGTCTTCGCTCCTCGCTATCCGCATTTGATCCCAAAAGAATGACAGGAGCCTAAATCCTTAGCACACCTGTAACACTTGTGGTCACAAGATATCCTGTTCCTGGCTCCCAACCCACTGTCCGGGACGAAAAAACGACTGTGGCGGAAAACCACTGCTCCCTTCAGGGCGGTAGCCACTACTTCGCAACAAAGCATCTGCCTTCTCATTCAACCGTCATTCTCGGTAAACCATCTTGCAGTTAAACGGTTGCAGGAACTCAGCCCAGCAGTGCTGCCTTCAGTTAAGGACCTTTGCACTATTGAAGTACTCCAAATTCTTATGGTCCGTATAGATCACCAACTGGTCCGTTACCGAGCGTAGCAGCTGATCCCATTGCTTGAATGCAGCCGCGATGGCTGTCATTTCCTTGTCATGGACATCATAATTAATCTCTGCTGGTTGAAAGTTCCTACTATGGTAGGCCACTGGATGCCATCTCTCATCTTAACAGAACTGGGAGAGAACGGCTCCTAATGCTAAGTCACTAGCGTCGGTTTCCAGCCGGGTTGGCCGTTAAGGGTCAAAATGGGCTAGGATGGGTTTCGAACGTGAATGCTTCCTTCAAATGGCTGAAGGCCTGCTCACACGCAGATGTCCACTCCCATCGGACATCCTTCTTTGTCAAGTCTGTCAGAGGTTTCACTATGTTGCTAAACCCTTCTATGAACCGATAATATAAGTTGACAAAGCCCATAAAGCTTTGAATGTCGACGACGCATGTCGGAGGTGCTCAATCTCTGCTTGTTTGGACCTCCTCCAACAACATCGAGATCCCCATATTGGAGATCTTGTATCCGCGGAAATTAAACTCCCGTTGGTGGAAACCAGACTTCTTGATCCTTACATATAGTCTAGCTTTCCGCAATTTGGCCATCAGATGCCTCACCATTGCGACGTGCTCTTCCATAGTTTCGGAGTAGATCAGGATGTCATCCTTCTATGCAAGGACTCCTTCATCCATGAGATCCCGAAAGACCTCATTTATCATGCCTTGGAAACTTGCGGGGGCTTTACACAGCCCAAACGGCATGACCGTGTATTCATACAGTCCATCTCTGCACCGGAAGGCCGTCTTCCATTCCTCACCTTCCGCTATCCTCAGAAGGTAGTAGCCATTCTTCAAGTCCAACTTGGTGAACACAACGGCTTTTGCCGACCGATCTCGTAGTTCATTCATCAGCAGTAGAGGATACTTGCTCTTCACCGTGATTTTGTTCAGCCCTCGGTAATCTATTACCAGTCATAACGTACCCTCTGGTTTTGGCATACAGAGGATAGGGGCTGCTGCTGAGGAACTGGATCGCGGTAGCCTTCCCGTTCGCAGCATGCCATTGAGATATTCCCGGGACGCCTTAAGCTCCGTTTCCAATAACGGATAGATAGGCCGAAATGGAGGTTGAGTCCTGGGCAGCCAGTCGATCGTGCAGTCATACTTCGAGTACTCTGGTAGTGCCTCAATCCGTTCTTGAATGAATATATCACCATAGTCCTTGTATTCGGGGAGTAGCTAAACCGTAATGTCGGCATCTTTCTCATCGGAGAATTGCACAATTCCCAATAGGTACACATTACTAGGGTCTTCGGCTAGTAACTCTTCATCGGTCATGAACACTAACCACCCCTGCTCTCCCAGCCAGTTAGCCTTGCAGGAATCTGAGCGCCAGGTTGGTGATCTGGTCTTCCACTCTATGTCCGGATTATGGTCTTTCAACCAAGACATAGGCAGGTACCCATCCACCTTACTGTCGCACATATCCACGACTTCAAAGCGCACCTCATTGTGGTGGTGACCTATCCTCATCTCTACTGACTTGGTATAGTGTAGACCTGACCCAGGAATGTGATTACCCCTGGCATCGCTTATCGGCACCTGTACCTTCCATTGTACACAAGGTGCCCGAGTCTGCTTAACCCATCAGCCACCTAGCACCAGCACAGTAGCTCCACTATGGAGTAGCAGGCGTGCTTCCGCGCTTACCTGTCGAGCTCCTATCTTCCAGTCTAACTTGACCCGCAGGTGGATAGACTTGGTATGACGAGGCAAGTTGTCACACTTCTGCCTCTTCGCTTGTCTTGGTCACTTAGTCATCTTGGCTTAGTAATTCCCTTTGGTCTCTTGCCTTTCGACACAAGAGCGGCCACAACGGGTCAGTAAACGTTAAAGGAGTGTGGTTCTCCTTTTATCAATAACTCGGGTGTTTACTATCACGCCAGCATGATTTCGGGTACTGAACCCACCTCCGGTAAACTTGCAAATAGTATCATTTATTTGATCAAGTCCATCCTGAACCAATTCCCCTTATACTAAACATAACAATTTTTTCCCCAGGTGGGTAGAAGGCCGCCGTCAGACCAGTTCCAAGCGAAGCAGTCTTGCCTCCGCAATGTCGAGCGTCTCCTCCAGCAGGACCTCACCCAGCCTCAACCGAAATAATATCCTATGACTGGCCCATCCGGCTAAAGAAATCCTCAAAGAAATATGTATAACTAGAACAAAGGAAATAACCAGAAACCCAACAAAGGAGAGATAGCCCAGCCCACTGCACACGGCCCGCAACGTCTACCTGCCCACACCTCCTGGGTGTAGTCAGTATCAGGGTCATTTATGCGGTAGAAGGGTACTCACCCATCTCTGAAGCCACCTCTGTGGCTCATGTCCATCTATCCCTCAGGGGTCTATGGCTATGGGTTAATAAGGTTACACCTTAAACAGGATAGGTTCTTCCCTATTCCGATCCGTCAGTATCAACCTCCATGATCTGGGGTGATGCCTGGCAGACTTCAAGTATCTTTGACGACCAAGCCGGAGGTGGCGCTTCAATGGGCTTTAGACACTTGTCTGTTCCTGTGGGCTGGCTTACCGGGGCTGACCGTTTCAATCCACGAGCCTGTTAGGATAAACTAATGACTGGGGATGTGGCAGTACACTTTCTCCAGAAGTAACCACTGTGTCCACACTTGGTACACTGATTGTACTTTCTTCGATGTTCGGTCAAAGTCGACAGGATTTCATTATGCGCTATTGCATACTCAGAAGTCGCCGGCTTTGCCTGTTTCCCCGTATTGAAATTAGTAGGTTTGGTAGGCCTCCGGTTCTGTCTGCCCAAACCTTTTTCCTTCTTCTTAAACCTCCCAGAAGTCCATGACCTATCCTCCTTTCTTTCCGTTCGCTGAGACCTTTGGACAGGATGGATAACCCTGTTACTGAACCGGGTCTTGTCTTCCAGCGTGTGTCCAACTTTGCGCAGAAGATCAAGCCAGTCATTCAAGTCAGTTGGATGGGGCTCCTTGAGTGCCCACGCATTCTAAACTTCCTGGGTAATACCCGACCATACCTTGTCTCATACCTGTACTGGATCTGTATAGCTAAGCTTATACATGTAGTCAATTATCTTGTCTGGGTGGTCATCAATGTGATGTGGCTTCATCACCAGGTCTCACCACTCGAGAAGGGATCGGTCTTGTTCCACCGGGTCACCGCCGAAACTTTGTTCCAGTCGTTCCCGGCATCCTTTCCATGTTCTCAATGGGTTACTATTGTTAACAGGAATGCCAGTACGCTTGGCTGCCTCTTTGTTGATATGTGAGTGCAGCCCGAGATACCATGTTTGGGTAGTATCTTCTAAGAAGGGGATTACCTGGTTTACCTTGTCCATATCAGTCAACCTGCACCCCACAAAGTATTCGAACTTGACCTCCACTAGTGTTAGGACCCTTGCAAGTTCGGTAACTGTTCCCTTGAACGCCAGAATACCGCTCAACATCTCCAGCTTCTTTTGCCGCTGTCTGGAGTATGGCCGCGAGGTCAATCTGCTCTGGAATTGCAGTTGTAGCTTCTTGGCACGGCGTTCCCACCGTCGTTTCGTCTCACCACTCCCATCTTTCTTGTCAGTACCGAGGAAGACAGTCACATCCGGGAGGGAATCGGCATCATCATCATCCGAACTGTCATGGTCGGAGTCCCCTGGATCTCTTCCCGCTCCAGTTGCACCACCTCCAGGAGGCACATTTCTATCTCCACCATCCCCGGCGTTTCCCCCTGGTGTCTCCCGTGGTCTATCAGACCCATCAAACCGTTCCTCCTGGCCATCCTGATTCCCATCTCGAGGGGGGTTAGCCCCTGATGGTACTGATGACGGTGGTGGAACAGGGCGTCGCCCACTCTCAGGGGTTGGTTTAGGTACCACCTGCGTTATCCGCAGAAATGCCTGCAGCTCTGGGCAGCTTAGGGGTTACATCGGGGGGCCAACGTGCCTCTATGAGCAACAATACCCACATGTTGGCCGTCCATCTCCTTCCTTCTCCCTTCTTCGATGCCTTACGGGGGTCCGTTGTTCCTTCCTGCACCCATATGTGTGGTAATGAATCCACCCCATACGAGTTGCTTCTGATTTGCAGCCCGACAGGCAAAACTCGTCTTGGCTGTCTGACTCGCAACTCGTGATTGCGGGTAGCACGGAAGGAGGAGTCGCTTTCAAAGGGGCAGAGGGAATCATGGTGTCCAAGGAATGGAGCGAGCAGGTGTCCCAGGTCAGGGGATCGGAGTCCCCAGTGCTGGAGCAATGGGTACTCGCTCTTCCTGGCGCCTTACCGGTTCGAAAAATCCCCCTGATGCCGCGCTCAGTGGTCAGAACGCTGGGGTAGCCGATACTGCTGGCGGGAGTGGTGTGGCAGGAACTGTATCAGGAGCGGGCAACGAGACAGGTAAGGCTATGGGTCTTAGGGAAACAATGTGAGGTACGGGAGTTGCAACCGGCGGTGTTGCAGGAGGGTTAATCGGAGCAGGGGTCGGCCAAGGAGTAGGGTCAGGTGTCTCTGGTGACGTGATACTCTTTGGCTTCAACCTGCTTTTGTTAACGTGACGCCCATCGGTTGGGCCAATCACGCGACTTCTTGAGCGACTGCTGGCGATCGAGGAGGGGACTGACAGAGAGCCTGTTGATGCTCTTGTGAAGCACAAGGTATGGCTGTAGCCTTCACCCTTGAGGCTTTCGAACATCCGTATACCCAAGGGACTTAGGTACGCCCTCCACTCTTCATCCCGGGCTCTCATAGCCAGTTCCATCCCGAAGTTCTCAGGCTTAGTGTGGACGAGTGGGAGTGGGGGCGCCACCTCTATCATCAGCACATCATTCCCAGCATCAATACTATAACCACCTGCGAAGGCCCTTTCCAGCGCTACCATACGATCCTTCAATGCCTTCTGGTCTCTTAACATTAACAGGTATGCCTCCTGCTATACATTCATCCATTCCACCGCTGCCGTAGTAATCTGTTTACGGAATACCTGCTGCTGCTGAGCATTCCAGTTCTTTAGTTCCCACTTCGCATCCTCAATCGAGTTGGATAGCTCCCGGACGACGTAAAGTTCAATGAACTCGCAGGAGAACTCACCAAATGGTACCCCTTGCGGTGGGGGAGGGAGCATGTTCTGCATAAGGGCGGAATCTTGAAAGAACGAAAGCGCCACAGCGCGAGGGTCTATAATCTTAAGATCAACAGCTTCATCAGGTAAGTGAATAGGGGCGGCTTCCAGAATGGCCTCCACCTTCCTTCCCCCTAAGTTAATCCTCTTGGGGATGCTGTCTTCTGTCTGGGACTGCCTCACAGTGGTTCCCATTCTATACTTCCCCGGGTTTTGCTAGGCTCACTTGGCATTTGCACTGTCGGCTTTCTTCTGGAAGGGCTTGGTCTGACGTCCAGTCTGCTTGGTGGTCCTCTGGGCTATCGGGGGCCTGGTCCTACCTCCTGGCATAGCACGGTTATGGTATCCCATCCACTAAGTGACGCTCTCTCACGGAGAACAAGGGACTACATGAGAGAAGCGGTAAAACACTCTGCTTTGCCGGGGGGGGGGACGGTTTCTGTGACTCCAGTTGCAGCCTGCTGCCATATCGTTGGCCATCTCACTTGGTTCGGGCCTTCCTACTTCTCTCTTTTCGCGTCAGCTGGCACCCTACTGCCCGGGTCCTCGGGGCCCTGCCTCCTCCCCATACGGCAGCTCTTCTACCTGCTCGCTCTCCGCCAGCCTCAGATGGCCACTTTTCAGTCTGGCTCTAATGCTGCTCACGGCGTCATCCATACTCCTCGTCTGGCATCCTCTCTGCGGGGCTGGCATCCCGTATGCCTCCTCTTTCCAGCTCTGACTTTCTCTACAGGAGTCATCCACACCTCAGCTGGCACCTTACTGCCGCCTACTCTGCATTCCGGTGGGCTCGGGGTCAGCTTCGCCTGCCACCCGGCCGCGATCTGTCCTTCTCCCTTGGGATCCGGTGCTTTCGTCCCTGGCCGCTCGGCAATCTAGCACGTCTGTTGCCCTCTGTTGTGCCTGGGCATTATGTGTCCTTGCTACAAGGCATTTGCTCTAGGGGCGGGAGAGTGCGGGGTATACTTCCCCTTTCCGGGTCTTGGGGTTTCTAATTTGTGGGGATCTAACTGCTGTCTCAGTGTCGGGAGGGGCTTTCTTTTGTTGCTGCACGTCTGTGGAGGTGTTCGGTTCGCTGTATTCAGCTCCATCACTGGGGGTCCTGGTTTTCATACGCCACAGGGTTTTCCATAGCTTCCTGCGCGTGGTTGGACTGTAGTTGGAGGTCTTTATCACTATACCGCTCATGGTTCCTGCGTTCTTTGTACCTATTTATAATAACCAAACTAAATGAGTAAAAACAAGAAAGAAAAGGGGTGGCTTCCAGAAGCAACTGGTGACCGCCCTATTCAATACCATGGATATCCACGAAAACCGATGCATGAAAGGTGTTGGTGGAGTTCGCGTCAAGGTCAAGGTCTGAATCCAAGTTGGATTCCATTCTAGCTCGAAGTTCAGTACTAGCCATTGTGGTTTCCACCATAGGCTACTTGATCTAGACAAGATTGCCAGAATTCGCGCGAGGCCAGTGCCGAAGGTCGAAAAACAAGTAATCAGGGGAGGAGTTAAGCGAGAAGCTCGCTTAATGATATACAGTAACGGGGGCACCCCTAGGAAGATGGATCCCAAGGTTGCGACTACACGGAACAACTTCAAACTTATCGCCAAAAGTTCACACCAATGTAAGAGTAAAGAAAGCGGTAAAAGTTAATATCCTTAAGCCTGCTGCTTCACTCAATTAAGGTCTCGAGAGGATTGATTGTGGGAGTAGGAGAGTTCTCGCAGAGACTTTCAGGTAGTTGTATCTTATGCTAGGAACTCCCCCATCAGTTTACTCCAACCATTCGAGCACACCCTTCTCCGCTAAGTGTGGTCCGACATGTCTCCTGGCACACCCTTCGGGCATTCATGTGTCGACACACTCTAGTCGGTGTTCACCTTGTGTGGTTATCGTTTCTGCAGTGCATTTCCAATTTGCCCGCCGGAGTAAAACCTTCTGCATATCGGTATCTTACCAGTGGCTAACCGTCAAGGCACCTCATGAACTGGACTATCGATGACACCCTCCCCATATGCATTGATCTCTGCTTGACTCCGGAAGCTGTCGTGAGCGGTTTATCTATTTGCTATTTACCGGTCTCGCTCTTCGGGTGTCTTCCGCAGGGCCAGGTAGTCCGCGAGTGATCCATTGGGTGCTACCCATGACTACCACCTCGGATCTGCCTTACCTGTCGTAGGAATCATGCTTTTCGTGTCTCTGTACTTCCCTTTCACAGCCTATAGCGTTGCCGACACTTTCAGGCTTGGTAGGTGTAAAACTCTCCCCATTGCCCCGGCACCACGGGGGACTAACTTCGCGACACCCACAGTTAACACCCTTTAACTCCGCCAGTTTTGGTCTGTTTTACTCCGAACAACTGGGAGGAGGTACTCCCCCTTCCAGCCTATGCCCCCTTATATACCGTGCGAACAGTGTACGGTCGACCGGACGGCAGCGACGTGTACGTTGTTGCAAGCATGCCTCCAAAGTTTCCTCTTTGCCAGACTGCACGCAACTACCCAACCGTTCGCCCCTGATGTCTGGGCCTCAGGGCAGGGCCGGAGGGGTATGATCGGAATAATGTCTCCAATTTACAGCTTCCTCGAAGCTACGTAGCTCGCCCAATAGCATCCCCTGGAACCCGCGATTCAAGTATTATGCAGGGCGTCACGTGGGAAATATTCCGGTCATTTTTCCCGAACTCCCCGTGTGACTTTGTATTGACAGGTAGGGTAACTCAGGCCCCACGGCAGGGTAACCTGATCCTGAGGGTAGGGTAACCTGTCCAGTGGACAAGATACCTTTTCCCTGTTACCCTGCCTATCCTGTTGCCGGAGATAGATGCTTCTGACCTTTCTCCAGTTACCAGGCCTATCTGAGCGACTGCCCCTTCAGACGTCCCTAAGTACACTGACACCGCTCCCGGGTATATCCAGGTACCTAAGTCCCTGACCAGCTAACTCTGTTCACTCGTGGAGCCCGGGCCATCGGGTGTCCGCAGGTCAAGTACTTACTTGCCTTGTAACCGGTACGGGTTACTAGGATTTTATGTTTGGTTTTACAGTATCGTTTGATACTGGTAGTTTTTCGTGTGCTATCGCTTGATACACACATTGTTTTATCTTTGGTTTCATAGTATCGTTTGATACTTGTATTGTTTCGTGTGCTATCAGTTGATATACAAAATGTTTTATGTTTGGTTTCATAGTATCCTTTGATACTTGTATTGTTTCGTGTGCTATCAGTTGATACACACAATGTTTTATGCTTGGTTTCACAGTATCGTTTGATACTTGTATTGTTTCGTGTGCTATTGGTTGATACAAACAATGTTTTATGTTTGGTTTCATAGTATCTTTTGATACTTGTATTGTTTCGTGTGCTATCGGTTGATACACA
>PYWC01000036.1:1246356-1257459 GCA_003182015.1 Tuber magnatum
TTTTATGTTTGGTTTCACAGTATCGTTTGATACTTGTAGTGTTTCGTGTGCTATCGCTTGATACACACATTGTTTTATGTTTGGTTTCATAGTATCATTTGATCCTTGAATTGTTTCGTGTGCTATCAGTTGATACACACAATGTTTTGCAATATCGCTCATACTGGAGATAAGCGATATCCTGTATTTAAAGACCGCTGATTCCCGTGATGGAAACAGCAGACTTCGACAGACGGTATTCTTAAATATACTTTGTTGAACGGTTACTTTTTGATCTCCTATTACACCCCGTTCGAAGCCTCCTTTAGCAAGCAGCGCTCGCTTTGTGTTGATCATAAAGCCATCTGCTCCTATCGTACCACTACGTGACTAGGGCCAGGCCCGAACACGTCACATGCCTGCCGGTTCCTACCAGTTCCTCTCCTGGCTCCCTGTCAGGGTATAGGTTCCAGCTGCATAGCTCATGTATGCTGGGCCGTTACAAGTGTAGTCCACCTTACACATCTGGTGGTATATGATGCATACCTGGAGAGGACCAGGAAACAACTGTGGGAATTCTGCAAAATGCTGGAATGGTGGCAGAAATCACATGGAAACTTGAAGATGTAGACAGTTGTTTCTCATTTTGTCCTATGAATATGTGTAGAGTATTATAAATAAAACTAGATCTATCCAACTTAGTGAGATAGTCATTCACTCATACGCCCGAAACCATACAGCCAAAACCATACGCCCAACACCATATGCCTCAAACCATACGCCCAAATTGATACCCACAAAGCGATAAGCTCAAAAGTCGGCACCCGGAGCTTTACGCCCAAAACAATAGGCTGAAAATCGTTGGCCGAAAGTCATACTCTCTAAGAATCAAATACCGTGGAGCATATGCTCAATTATTTATAATAGTGGCCATGATATGTCAGATACGGCGATAAACAGATTTTGGGCTAGTCACTAGTAATCAGTCGGTAAGGAAAGCAGGGCCCCTCACTGTTGGGACAAGGGGAATTTCAGAATAGAGCCCTGCCTGGGTAATAACCGGTGAAAAGAAAGTCTCCACCCTGCCGCACAGCCTGTGCAGGGCCCTGTGGAAGGCATGGCGGGGTGGGAGACACAAAATTGACCGTGTGCCGTGGCGAGGGCGGGGCGGAAAACGGAAACCCCACCCGGCCCCGCCCTGTAATGAATACCCGGTTTATCTATCTACTTTCTATGATTCTCGAGCGTCCGGTGTCTTCCGCAGGATACGGTAGTCCAGGAGTGATCCACTGGGCACTACTCATGACCACTACCTCAGATCGACCTTACCTGTGGTAGGAATTATGCTTTTGGTGTCTCTGTACTTCCCTCGCAGAACCTATGTCATTGGTGACATGTTCGGGCTTGGTAGGTGTACAACCCGCCTGGTCGCCCTGGCACCACCTGGGACTACCTTTGGGATCCGCGCGGTTAACTCCCATTTACTGCACCAGTTTTAGTCCGTTTTGCTCCGAACAACTTGGAGGGGGTACTCCACCTTCTACCCTATGCCCCTTTGCATATCATGTGAACCGCCTACAGTCGACCGAACAGCAGCGACGTATACAGTGTTTGCAGCGGGTCTCTCATGATTTCTCTTAACTACACTGTGCACACCTACATGACAATTCGCCCATGACGTCTGGGCCTCAAGGCGGGGTCGGAGGAGTATGTGTAACGACCCAGCATACATGAGCTATGGTAGCCAGAACCTACACCCATACAGGTAGCCCGGAGGCGAACCAGTAGGAACCGGCAGGCAAGTGAGTACTTGACCTGCGGAGACCCGATGGCCCGGGCTCCGAGATGAGCGGAGTTAGTGGGCACAAGTATTTAGGTACATGGCTACACCCGAGATTGGTGTCAGCATACTTAGGGACCTATGAAGGGGCAATACACAGCTAGGCTGGGAAACTAGAGAAAGGCCCAGTGTGTCTATCTCCGGCAGTGGGATAGAATAGGGTAACAGGAGAAAGGCCACTTGTTCACGGGACAAGATTACCCTACCCTCAGGACAGGGTTACCCTGCCTTGAGGCTTGGGTTACCCTGTTCAAGGACCTGAGTTATCCTACCTTTCAACGCGAAGTCCCTCGGGGAGTTTGGGAAAAATGACTGGAATGTTTGTCACAGGAAGCCATGCAGAATACTGGAATCTGGAGTTCCGGGAGATGCTATTGGGTAAGCTACGCAGCTACGAAGAAGCTGTAAATTGGTGACATTATTCCTATCATGCCCCACCGGCCCCGCCTTGAGGCCCGGACGTCATGGGCAAACGGTTGCATAGTTGTGTGCAGTCTAGCAAAGGAGGACCTTTGGAGACCTGCTTGCAACACCGTATACGTTGCTGCCGTCTGGTCGACCGTAGGCTGTTCACAGGATATATAAGGGGGCATGGGGTGGAAGGTGGAGTACCTCCTCCAAGTTGTTTGGAGTAAAACGGACCAAAACCAGCGGAGTTAATGGGAGTTAACCGTAGGGGTCCTGAAGGTGGTCTCGGGTGGTACCGGGGCGACTGGGAGGGTTTTACACCTACCGAACCTAAAAGTGTCCCCAACACCATAGGCTCGAAAAGGGAAGTGCAGAGACACTAGAAGCATGATTCCTACCACAGGTGAGGTCGATCCGAGGTGGTGGTCATGGGTAGCGCCCATTGGACCGCTCCCGAACTATCGTATCCTGCGGAAGACATCGGAAGCCCGAGACTCGTAAATCGTAGATAGATAAACCGCTCACAGTAGCTTCCAGGGTCAAGTAGAAATCAACGCGCATGGGAAGGGTGTCATAGATAGTCTAGTTCAGCAAGGTGTCTTGACAGTTAGCCACNGATGAGCATACACAAAACTACACGGTAGAGATGGATGGCAGAATGTACAGAAACCGAGAAGCGACATTTCATGCTTCCACCGTGAAAAAATGCAGTCCGAACGAGGACTTTTCTTTTCCTGCCAGGAGCTGCGCAAAACTAGCCCCAATCGTGGTAAACGAGAAACCGCAATGGGAAGTGGAAACCATGCGAGACCACCGAAGATGGTATGACCGTAACCGGTTCCTAGTGAAATGGGTAGGGTACCCGGAAACAGAAAATAGCTGGGAACCCACTGAGGGATTGGAAAACGCGATGGAAAAGGTTAATCGATGGTGGGAAGACAACAAACCGGAGGACGAGCTACCCTCTACGATTGACCATGTGACGGTAGCAGCGAGCCCAACCCTACCAGAAATCCAACATCTGTGCCCAGACACAGACCAAGGGATACAGGACGGATTCTGGTCAGCCCACTTCGAAAGCGACTTCGAAAGCAGCGAAGATGAGAATCGGGTAAGGGAAGATGAAGCGGCATACCTAGCCCAACTGGCCGAGGCGGAGTACTGGCAATAACGAAAGAAAAGAACAGTCCATCCAACAGCCTTACAATGTCAAACTATGAGCAACTACCTTGGAGACTGCGCCATCAGCTTATGGGACTGTTGGTGAACCGTGATATTATCTCTAGACAACACCTTACCCACCGACTATTCATACACATTTGCAACAAATGCTTAGCAATAACAACAGAATCGACGGGACGAATGTGGGGAGAATCAGTGTCAGATATTTTTCGCTTCGGTAGTGGGTGCTACATGAGCACAGAAAAATGCGATGGTAGCATAGAAACGGAAGAAACCGAAATTAAGTAGCAACCCCCTTCCTATGAAGACCTAAGCGAGGCCAACACCTAAGCAAGGTCACCACCGAACATAAATACCACCCACCAGCCCCTAAACCATTGAAGAAAACAAACCACCCTACCTAACCTCCAAACCTTTAACCCTTACAAAGTTCTTCACCATATTACTTAAATACCCTTACGCGAGAAAGGAAAACCGAAATGTCGAACTACGCAGAAGTCAGCATCAAGGGAAAAGACCTCATTATGGGGTACCTACTTTACCGAGAAATCATTCCAGAAGACGCATACTGGAAGATATTCTACATCGATCACTGCGAGGATTGCGGAGGGATCCATGTCGAGACAGAGGAATGGGAGNGGGCAGAATGGAAATGCGCCGCAGAAACGATATGCACATATGGTGAACGCCCACTACAGAGTGTTGACACACGCATTCCCGAAAGGGGTGCCAGGAGACGTGTCGGACTACTCTTAGCGGAGAAGGGTGTGCTCGAATAGTTGGAGTAAAGTGAGGGGGAGTTTCTGGCATAAGATAAAACTACCTGAACATCTATGCGAGAACTGTCCTACTCCAACAATCAATCCTCTCGAGACCTTAATTGAGTGAAGCGTCAGGCTTAACGATATTAAGTTTTACCATCTACTTTACTCTTACATCTGTGTGAACTTTTGGAGATAAGTTTGAAGTTGTTTGGTGCGGTCGTAACCTTGGGATCCATCTTCCTAGGGGTGCCCCCGTTACAGTATGATAGGAATGATGTCTCGAAATTGCAGCTTCTTTTGAGCTGCCTAACCCATCCTGTAGCATCTCCCGAAACCCCTGATTCCAAAATCATACGTGACATCTTGTGATAAACAATCTGGGCCTTTGTCCCGAACTCCCCATCACACTTCGTATTGAAAGGTAGGGTCACTCAGGGCTTTAGCTTGGGTAACCTGTACCCCATAGCAGCGTAACCTGATCTTGAGGGTACATTAACCTTGTCCAGTGGACAAGATAACTTTATCCTGGTACCCTGTCTATTCTGTTGCTAGAGATACACACTTCTGACCTTTCTCCTGTTACCCGCCTTGGCATAGTAACTGCCCCTTCACAGGTCCCTAAGTATGCTACCACTGCTCCGTGGTGCAGCTAAGTACCTACGTACCTTGCTAGCTATTTCTGTTCATCCCCAAGCCCAGGCTATTCGGTCTCCATAGGTCAAGTGCTTACTTGCCTGCCAGTTCCTACCAGTTCGCCTCCTGGCTGCCTGCATGGGTATAGGTTCCTGCTGTCATAACTCATGTATGCTGGGTAATTACAATAGCACAGTCAGTACACAATTCAATCAGAGGGTTCTAGACAGTGGGCAGACAAAGTAGTGCTTAGAAACTGATTGGTGTTAAAAGGCTGGAAGGCTTGCCCCACCCCCTCTTGTCCACCTTTGGTTTTTATAGGGTGGACCCTAGCTGCATGGTTGGTACTGTAATATACAGGGTCTGTGTTGGGTCAAGAGGGGATAGTCCCAGGTACATCAGTGTAGATGGGTCCAGGTACGGGTACAGGTATACGAAGAAGACACATTTGTATTGAGGCTTGGAGTGGATCAGGGACAGGGTTCCAGAATTCAAGATCAGTGTTTACGGGTTCCAGTAATGTGAAGAAGAGACCAAGATGTAATTCCAAGGTACAGGTATAGGTCAGAAATTACCAGGTTGTATATAGAGTTTGTTATGGGACCTCTAGGGCCCCGAAAAACACTGGCCCCCGGCCCCGTTCCCCGCCCCAGGCCGCTCACCGGCCCAGGGCAGTGCCTTTTCATAAGCTTTCCCCATCCCATCACCCGCAAGGTGCCCCACCCCACCCATGCCCTGAATAGGCCCCTGTCAAATTTGGGTCACAAGAAACGGGGCCCCATCCAAAGAAAGACTAGGGTCAGGCCCCGGACGGGGGCGGGGTGGTGAGGATGTACAAAATACACCCCCAGGCCTGTATAAGGGCAGGGCCGCCAAGGGTAAAACCCGTCCCGCCCCGCCCCATAATGAACCTTAGTTGTATAAGGAAAGTAAACCACTAAAGAGTATACCCCTTTATGTAACAAAGGAAACTCCTCTGCTGAAAAATCCCAACACCTCTGACCACTTTCTCATACAAAGCTACAATGCTTCCAACAGTTTTCCTGAGATTCTATCTCATGGAACCTTAGCTAGGCAACCCCTCCCACCCGGAGGCCACTATCCAAAGACACTTTTCCTTACATGTGATTAAAAACCAAATATACTGATACCCTGGTCAGGTGGCTATGACAGGTACCTACTGGGTATTGACATTACAAACTAAGTTGAGTCGGAACCTCCTGCTATTACTTTGGAGTTCCTAAACTGCCTGAGTCCAGCAAACCACGAGGTGGACATACCTGATGATATAGATACTGTTTACCTTATATGAGCTAAGGAGTGGTACTCAATTGCGATCGAGGACCTGTGGGTAGTGGCAGAGGACAATAATCATAGTGGTTGTGGAAAGTTGTCACCAGCTGGCTGGCTTACATCACGGGTAATAGCTCTACTGAGTAGAGTCATGAGTCTAATGAACAAGGCAGGAATGAAGTTTACCAGAGCAGGCAGCATCACAGTGTATGCGTTCTTGTCATAGATAGAGTGCTAGTTCACTATCATGAGTAATGACTTTGATAGCAGTATGGCTAAGTCAAAAACAATCAGAGTTGCTCCACTCAATGTTGCCTGTCTCGTTTGCTCCGCTGCTAGAAGGTTTATTAGCTTATTGGAAACAGTGGTCTTATGGGATGAGAAGTTATTGAAGCAAGACTTGCTTGATTGATTCTATGGCGCCAAATGTAAGGACCAAGCAGATAATGATATTCGAACTATGATGAGCACACTATATTAAGACTACCACAATGTTTTCGAATACCTCCACAAAGCACTTAAGCTACTTCAGAGAAAATACAGTTGCTTGCAGTACTATGATGAAATCCTTCTTGGTTATACTCTTGATAGTTTGACAAGCCAACAGTTGTGAGAACTAATTGTATTAAGCTTTCACAAGCATGACTCCTAGGAGACCCCATTTCAAGTCATCAAAGATGTGTTTCCTCTGGTCACCCAGCTACAGAAGAAGGGCTGTTGCAGACACAGCAGTAGGAATAGTAATGGTGAGGATCAAGATGGGAGTGATGATGACTATAGTGACTGGGATGAGACAAGAACTTTCAGTAGGGACTCTGACTCTGACTCTAATAATTATGATAGGTATGGACAGAGAAAGAAAAAGACAAGGAAGGTGTCAAAGGTGCCAGTAAAGGGATTGAGGAAAAAGAAGGATAAGAAATTGAAGAGTACGGAGAGGAAAAATCATAACTGTTATTGCAATAAGGGGATGGTCCTAGAAGAGGTACAAAAACTGTTTGAAATGATATGAGACTTGATGTGAATACAGAAAATGGCTAGTCCTCTGAGTACTGATATTGTGGCTTGCTACAGGGAGAAAGAAATCATTCCATTAGATATGTATGCTGTAGAGGAATGCTATATGACATGTTCTGAGGTACAATAGGCCACCACCTACTTTGCTCCCTATTGTACAGAGTACCAGAATACCTACAGCTAGGTCTTGCAATTGGAACAGTACTCCTGGAGATATATGGCAGGATACCCCTTTTCCTGTAAAAGCAGCCATCAACAAATGGGATGTATGGATACCTCTACCTGCCAATATGGTAACTATTTTGCAAAGAGGCCAGTGGAGAATATACATTTTACCACGAGTGGCAATTGATCACAGAGTAGCTACCCGGTATCCTGTCCATATGAGGTTACCCCAGGAACTCGATAGATTGTCAGCCCTGATGGCGTACTTTACAATTCATTGTACCCACACATCTGCTCCCATTGTGGTGAGAGAGACCATGTATATTCACAATGCCTCCAGCTTCATGTCTTGAGGCCTGTGGTCGAAGTTCTTGGATCAAAGTACCCAAATATCCCCCCTGTATTCTAGGAGAAGCCAACAATGTAGCTACATAACAAGCTGGTCAATTTTATTGAAATTATTGTTTGATTATTAGTGCTGGATAGCATGAAGTTCTGAGAGGCAATAACAACTACTGTGGATAATTCAGCAGACCTGAAAGTATTTGGCAGTAGGATAGAAGAGAGAGGTAATGGTAATGACATTGGTTCCAATAAGGCTGTTTCAGAGGACAACAACCTACTGGATATGGAGGAAGTACATGTCATAGTAGGGGAAAGAGCATACCAGTTTAGTGAACTTCCACCTGAGTTTGATAGAGAGCAGGGCCCAGTGACACACTGCTATAGGATGGTTGAAGACAAAGATATTCACAAGGTTAATCCAGAGATGGAAAAGGTTGCAAAAAATCGATTAGGTGCTGTATATAAACTGATTCACATGATGGCAGGATATGAGAAGTTTGATTTTGTGGGAGCATTTCAGGAAGCCACTGTCACAGGCCTCAAATAGGATTCCTATTTCGATTTGGCTCCTGCAGTAAAGTGAGATATCTGCCACTCTCTTGTGCAGGAATGAGTAAAGAATCTACATAAAGGAAAGGGGAGGGGGAAAGATAAAGGCAAAAATGTAACATTTGATGTTAGTATTAGTAGTATACCTGATGAGGAGAAAGTCTTGACTGTGACTACCAATCGTGATTTGGATGATGTGACTAACTTCTATCATAGAGGTGCTCTACATATAGAAGTTGGCAATTATTGTATTTTGTGAATTCTTATTGATGCTAACTCAGTTGGGAACCTAATGCCAATCAATCTTTGAGGTTTTATTAGTACAAAACTAGATAAAGTATAAGTCCTAGTTATTTGAATAGCTATGAATACATTAGCACCAATTACCAATCGTTCAGATATGTACATCATGATTGCAGGTGTCTCATGTGATCTACATATCTATGCCATTTGTGAAGAATATAAATAGACATATAGTCTTCTTCTTAGCCAACATTGGATACAGGCTGTGAAGGTAAAGGGAGATTGTGCGGGTGGCCAGTATTATATGCGATGTTATTGAGAAACTCAGGTACAAGTGGCAAGAGGCCAAAGAACTAAAATAGAGCTCCCAAAATACTACCCTCCTACCGTGGTTGTGGTGAAGGGTAGAAATAAAGCTAGGTAGCAGGTGTTGGCAGAAATTGAAGAGGAATTGGGGTTATAAAGGGCAGGTGGTAGTAGCTGTATTGAGGACATAGTGGAATTGATCAACAGATAAGTAAAGGAACTGATTAAGTGTGACATGAAAGAAGAAGAAGAGGGGTTCTCCGATGAGTCAAAACAACTAGCATCCTGTGACAGCCACCTGACCGGACTACGACCACATTGGGTTGTTGGTTCTATATATGAAAGTATATGTTTATATGGTAGCCTAACACTGGGTGGGGTTGTCTAGCCAAGGTTCCATATAGGAGAATTCTATAGAAACCGATAGAAGATTGTAGCTGCACATGACAGAGGGGTTAGGGATATTAAGAGTTATCAGTGGAGGGGTTTCCTTTATTATATAAAGAGATGTGCCTCTTAGTGATTTCTTTTCCTTATGCAACTAGGTAATTTCCTGCCTTGACCTATTACTCGGAATTATATCTTTATCTCCTCTTCACATTACCAGAACCCATGAACCCTAACCCTGAATCCCAGAACCCTGTTCCTGATCCCTCACAAGCCTTGATACAAATAAGTCTTGTTTCTGTCCTCGTACCCATCCCTTGTTCTATCTACTATAATGTGCCTTGGACTATCTGCTCTTGACCCAGTATGGTGTAACAACTCAGTATACATGAACTATGGCAGACTGGACCTACACCCATGCAGGCAGCTCTGAGGCAGACTGGTAGGAACAGGAGTGCAAGCAAGCGTTTGACCAACGGAAGCCCAATGGTCTGGGTTTGGTTGTAAATGATAAGACATACACTCTTGCGGGGTGTTAGGGTACTCAAAGGTTTGCCGAGGACGAGTTACCTGACTTGGGTGGGTAACGGGGCCAGTGAAAGGAAGAGAAGTGTATCTCTGCCATAGGAATAGACAGGGTAACCTGGTAAAGGTACCCTGACCTGCAGATTAGGTTACCCAACTCAGGGATTCCGGTTACCCTGCCTTGGTACTCCGGTTACCCTGTCTGGAAACCTGGGTTACCCTACCTGGCAATGGAAAGTTGCTCAGGGAATTCAGGGGAAATGACTGTAATGTTTGTCACAGGAAGCCATGCATAATACTACAATCTGTGGTTCCCGGAGATGCTATTGAGTGATCTATACAGCTCCAAACAAGCTGTAAATTGGAGATATTATGTCTATCATGGCCCTCGGGCCCTGCCCTAATGCCTGGACGTCGTGGGCAAACGGATGTGTAGTTGAAGGCACTCTCATGAAAGGGAATCTTTAGGGTGACCAGGTTGCAACACCGTATGCATCACTACTGTGCGGTCGACAGTAAGGTATTTGCAGGATATATAGGGTGGCAAATGGTGGAAAGTGAAGTACCTCCTTCAAGTTGTTGGGAGTAAAACAGACCAAAGGTGGCAGAGTTACGAGGGGTTCACTGTGAGGGTCCCAAACAGAGTCCGGGGTTGTAAAGTGTTCAGGCCAGGCCCTAGTCACGTAGCAGTATGATAGGAGCAGATGGCTTCGTAATCAACACGAAGGGAGCACTGCTGGCCAAAGGAGACTTCGAACGGGGTGTAATAGGAGATCAAAGAAGTAACCGTGCAACCAAGTATATTCAAGAATACTGTGTGTCGAAGTCTGCTGTTTCCAGCGCAGGAATCAGCAGTCTTTAAACACACCATATCGCTTATCTCCAGCATGAGCGATATTGCAAAACATTGTGTGTATCAACCGATAGCACATGAAACACTGCAAGTATCAGATGATACTGTAAAACCAAACATGAAACAATATGTGTATCAACCGATAGCACACGAAACACTACAGGTATCAAACGATACTGTGAAACCAAACATGAGATCCCCGTAACCCGTACCGGTTACACTCCCAAAATAAAATAACAATTTCACCAAAACAAAACAATGGAATGAAATCCCAATGAACTCCTAACGGCCGGTAGTCCCGCTACTCTCCGGATAGGACGCATCCTCCTCGTCATCGCTATCGTGCAGCAATCTCAAGTCGTCCTGCAACATCCATTCCGCACCTTCCAACCATCTCTCCAAGCACTCCCCGCATGGCACTGTAACGACCCAGCATACGTGAGCTATGGCAGCCGGAACCTACACCCATACAGGTAGCCCGCAGGCGAACTGGTAGGAACCGGCAGGCAAGTGAGTACTTGACCTACGGAGACCCGATGGCCCGGGCTCCAAGATGAGCAGACTTAGTGGACAAGTATTTAGGTACATGGCTACGCCCAAGATTGGTGTCAGCG
>PYWC01000036.1:1280953-1411090 GCA_003182015.1 Tuber magnatum
CTTCCGGGGATAGACACACTCGGCCTTTCTCTAGTTACCCAGCCTAGCTGTGTATTGGCCCTTCATAGGTCCCTAAGTACGCTGACACCAATCTTGGGCGTAGCCATGTACCTAAATACTTGTCCACTAGGTCTTCTCATCTCGGAGCCCGGGCCATCGGGTCTCCGTAGGTCAAGTACTCACTTGCCTGCCGGTTCCTACCAGTTCACCTCCAAGCTACCTGTATGGGTGTAAATTCCGGCTGCCATAGCTCACGTATGCTGGGTCGTTACAATTGATAAGTCTGTCGCCGGAGCTGATGACTCCGTATGGAGAGAAAGTACCAGTAACCCCTTGCCATGGTGAAGGGGTTCAAGTGGCTATGATTAGCACTGGTGCAGCGAGGAGAGGGATAGGACATCCTTCCCACTGTCCGATGAAATCAGAGTCAAGCAGGGTAAAGGTTTTCAGGGTCTACCAAGTTCGTACAGAGCAAAGGTGCGAGGAGTAGATAGGCCGCGAACACCCAGATGCGGCATGTAAATATCGAGGTTCCTCTTACGCTTTATAGATCATTAGCGATGGAGAAGAGCTCTTATCAATACATTCATTCTACGATACAAACCTACATTTCCTCTTGACATTATAAGTAAGCCTTCCTAGAAATCACTTCGTCATGTATCGGGCCTTAGTTTAGACCCGCTTGTCCCTAGAGTTGGCTACTGCCTAGCACTGTATTGGTACTATCTATACTACTGAAGCTCACGACCACCTCTTTCAATGAGCCTGAAGGACCGGTTATCTAAAGCTCTCAAGAATCTAACTCAAATTTACCTCCCACGAAACCCACACATCTACAAGATCGAGTTTGATCTCGGTATAAGCGCAGCATTCGAAGACCAGAACATTCCCTTCTGGTTCCCTGATCGCGCGATCAAGTGGGCCCTCAAACACCTCACACTTATAGAAAGAAGAGGCGAGATGTCACAACTAAGAATCGAAGAAGGATCAGAGGTTTCTAGCGACACTGACATGCTGCGCGAGGAGAGACGCCAGTGGCTACTCTCCACATGGGGACTGGGCCAAGATAGCCCCTTTCCACTCCCACCACCACCGCTGGGAGGTGACATCCCACCGCTCCGGCTAGGCTCCACACCCACACCAAGGAACCCGTCGGGGGCATCAGTGCTCCAAGGCCCAACTGAAAGCATCACAAAAAGACGAAGTGTGCAGAGGTCACGCTCTGGAACCCCAACCCTCTCCGGCACTACCAATTTGGGTGCTTTCGCCGCATTCATGGGGACACTGATCGGCCAGTTGGACCGCAGCGTCATGTAAACCCAGAACGACCACATGGTGGCATACGGGACCTTATCTGACAAGGGTAAAGAAACAGCTGAAGGCCTTGCTCAAGTAAGAGAGCGACTGCTGAACGGGGAGAAGCTGGTTGGAGAGGAATTGGCGCTCTGGCAAAATAAGAGTAGGAAACAGGAGGGAGAAGTAGTGGCCGAGATCACCAGATTTAAGGGAGTGATCGAAGCGGCATTCGCTCACATGCACGAGCGGTCAGAACAGCATGCAGCGGTCAGCAGACAGCTGCACCAGGACCTGAGACACACCATCCAAGAATCGGTAAGTAGAGATCAAGAGTTCTATACAGGCCTAGGTAGACTCCAGAAGGAGTTAGATGAGGAACGATGACCTCTGGGAACCCGGGAACTGCAGTTCGTTACCAAACTACAGCCCTTTGATAAAAAGGTAACAACTGGGCTCAGAGACATGCAGCAAAACGTGACCCAGACATTGGCCAAATCAACGAGGGAAATAATGGCGCTAGTGCAGACAGCGTTAGGCTCGCATCAGGCGGGATCGACCCATGGTGGCAAAACCGGGTGAGAACGATCAGGGCCGTCCCCACAAGACGAGGGAAAGCAACCTGCAGAACTGGACCCCCGGCCAGAGACCATACAGAGGGGCTGAGAAAGAACCACGGCACCTCCCAATGTGGACGGAGGGGCAGGCGACCCAGACCCGAGGGACGATGGGTCTGATAACGGAGGAGAAGGACCAACCCGCCAGGCAAGGGCACTACCACTAGGAAGGCCGCAAATGGCTAAGGAAGAGGAGGAACGTCAGATCATGTTGCAGTTAGCCAAGGAGTTGGCCTGACAAACTGCATTGCATCGGAAGAGGTCCGCCAACGCTCCATTCATATACGAAGCAAAGCCCTACTAGGGTATAAAGACCTGGCTGCACACGTGCCAGGACTACTTTAGCCGAAATCTCATGCAGTGGATGAAGGATAAAGATAGCATTATCTATACCTTTGGAAGGACGAAGGCTGTCGACGTAACACCTGTCAGTAACTGGTATAGGAAGAGAACGGAGGGGCTCGAAGGGTATACCGCTTGTCATGAATTGCTAACATGGGAACAGTTTCGGCACGAAATCATCGTGCGATTCGCACCAATCAATATGGACCGCAAGGCTTTGGCCCTGATGGGAAAAATTAAGTATGAGAAGGACATCGACAAGTACCTTCTCCAGATGGAGAACTTGAACATCAAGGCTAGGCTGCAGGGGACGGCATGGAAAAAACTAGTCGAGGACTGGCCACCAGAGGCAATACTGAGATGGTTGTCTCATAAGCGATACGACACCAACGCTGAATGGCTGGAGCACCTTCGAGTGGTCAGTAACCAGGAGGAGGGTTTTCTCGACAGTGAACGGCAACAACGAGACAATCCGTCCAGGTGGTTGAGTTCTTCTGGGCCGCTGAAACAACGCTGGAAGGACAGAGAAAAGGAGCCGAAGTGAGGAAAGGAAGAAGAGCGACCTAACAAGTTCTAGAGGAAGACGGTACCTGGGAACTTCAAGTCAACAAGGTTCGCCCAAACCAACAAACCGACCAAGACCTGCGGGGTAGAGCATACCGACTGGCAGAGAGCTCACGAAGGAGTACCCCAAAACTTGGTCGACCAACGCCGGGAAAATAAAAGCTGCATGTGGTGCGGACTTACTAACCACAAGTGGGGAGCTTGTAGGAAGGGAGCCGTTGTCGCAACAATAGGACAGCGGAAAGCAGCGAAGTTTAGGCCCTGAAGCATGGAGGTTCGAAATGCCGCCCCAAGGCCGGCAGTGAATCAAACCCATGGGCCACCAGCACCTAGACTTTGGGGGTTGTCGGATCAGGAAGGGGGATAGATCGGACAACCGGGAGCCCTGTATAAAAGCTACGATCTACATTCCGAGCTAGGGCAACGGCTTAGTCAAGAATGTCGGTGAACCGCACTGACTGGGTTCCGAGTGTGGGCAGGGACAAAAGTGTGAAAGGCATGAAAAGGCGTATATAACAGAGAAAGTTAACCCATCTGCGTGGGATGAAATCAAGAATGACCCGTGACCTGGACGTGGGACGGCAAGACTTTATACCCCTCCCTGGGTAGAGAAGGTTCAAACCTGGCGCAGCATGAAAAGAGGACTGTTGCGGGAGGCAACTCAGGGCCCCCTAACTCTTTCCTCCAAAGGTCATGCACGGGAAAGGAGTCAGGATAGCACAGGACTGCCTGAAGGCGTCTCCAGTCCCAAGATAGCACCACCGGCGACAGCGAGTGGGTAGGCTGCAGGTTGCTAGGCGAGACAAAGAACAGCGTGCTCACTTTAAATCAGATGCAACGGCAGGAGTCAAACACCTAAGGCCGGGTTAGAAAGGTCACTCCCTCATCTATGCACTGGTGGCATAGACCAGTATGATTAAATATCGTCATTGAGGGGAAAGAAGATAAGAAAAAAAAGCTGCACACCGAAGAGACCAAGTTTGTCTGAAGAGGCCTGAATGGCTGAAATTGTACGCGCACAATAACAAGTACCCAAGATTATTGCATGCCCCGAAAATGTCCAGTAAGCGAAGGCCAGGTAAACCTACAGGGGAGTCAAACTGACAGAAGACTCAGGTCCCAACACCGACACATTACAAGTACCTACAAAGCACAGCACACCTAAGAATACAAGGAGAGCGAGTACCGATTCGCGTGTTATTAGACTTGGGCTCGCAGATCCTTGTTATACGAGAAGCCCTAGTCCAAAGACTTGGGCTTGCAACGATACAGCGAGACATCCTAGTTAGTATAACTGGGTTTGACGGTGCACAGTCCCAAAATGTGGGAAGGTGCTATATGACCCCTAGCATGCTAGAAATGGGGGCTAACGGACATTGTTCGGAAATTCCCTGTGAAGTCATGAGCCAGGGGATCCATGACTTGATAATACCTTTCGGTTGGTGGCATCGCCAACATCCCCTGTCATTTATCCAGGATGCAAGCAGGTGGGAGTTCCAGGTGGAGCAGTGTAAGGAACACCTGGAACTGGAGGATAAAGGAATCTGCATTGAGTGGGACAAGACAGCAGCCTCGGACCCTGTAGCCAGATATGTGGGCCGAATTGCAGGCCCAGAAGACCCTGAGGCAATAGTGATAGAAACTCTGCCAAAACCCTACTGGGAGTGCACCGACCTCTTCCTGCCACAGGCAGCGGAACGGCTCCCAAAGCACAATACCTTTTATCCTGAGATCCAGGTAGTTGAAGGTGAGAAGCCCCCATGGGGGCCAATATGCCCGTTGTCCGAAAAAGAACTACGGGTATTGCGCGAATACCTGGACAAAATGCTGCGCGAAGGAGAGATAACCCCAAGCCAATCGCCCGCAGGTGCGCCAATACTGTTTGTGCCGAAACCTGATGGATGGCTAAGCCTATGTGTGAATTACCGCGGGCTGAACAAGGCAACTATTGCCAACAAGTACCCCCTACCGCTCATGAGTGAACTCAGAGATCGAGTAGTCGGGTCGCGTATCTTCACCAGGTTAGACCTAAAGGATGGGTACCACCTGATATGTATAAAAGAGGGGGACGAGTGGAAGACGGGCTTCTGCACTCGGTGCAGTCATTAGGAATATTGGGTACTGCCGTTTGGGCCAGTAAACGCGCCCGCCACCTTCCAAGACATGATGCACGTGATCCGGAGGAGGTTTTTAGACTTAGGAGTTGTCGTATACATGGACGACATACTAATCTGCTCCAAGACCGAGGAGGACCACGTCTAGCTGGTAAAGGAGGTGTTAACCGAGTTGAGGAAATACCGGTTAGCGGTGTTTATCACGAAGTCAGTATTCCATACCAAGACGGTAGAATTTCTGGGATATATAGTAAAGACCGATGGGATCACCATGAGTGATCGAAAGGTCAAAGCCATAAGGGAATAGAAGAGACCTGAGTCCGTAAAGGACAGAAAAACTTTTGTCACATTTGCAAATTTGTACCGAAGATTCATTAGGAACTTCTCCGGAACTTGTAAACCCATAATGGAACTGTTGAAAGGCGACCCGAAGGGCTTCGCCTGAGGAAAAGAGCAGGAGGAGGCTTTCGAATTCCTAAAGGAACAGTTCGTGACGGTGCCGATTCTGACACATTTCCACCCCGGCAGGAACACGGTGGTGGAAACGGATGCAAGTGATTTCACGCTAGGGTGCATCATACTATAATACATTGAAAAAAGGCTCCACCCGAGAGCATTTCACGCACGAAAGCTCAACCCGGTAGAACGCAACGACGATGTTCATGATAAAGAGTTGCTCGCCGTGGTTGAAGCATTCCAGGAATGGCGTCACTACCTCGCAGGAACTAATGAACCCATCACGGTATGCATGGATCACCAGAATCTGCAATACTTCCTCAAGACCAAGGCCTGGAGTGCCGGGCAGATAAGGTGGGCACAGAAGTTAGCAGATTTCAACTTCAAAACTGTGTACCAAGCCGGGTCAAGTGGCGGGAAGCCGGATGCGCTAAGCAGACGGCCGGAGTACCGTCCCGCGGGGGGAGTTGCACAAAGCGAGAAGCTCTCAATTTGAAACCCCGTACATTTTAACCAGGTTAGGGTTATAGTGATGGGCCGAGAAGAGGAACCTGGTCTAAGTCAGAGGACACCCGAACGTGAATACGCCCGAGCCATGCAGTTATACCCAGAAGCTCGAATCCTAACAAGGGGCGCAAGCAAAGCGGCAGGACATGACATCTGCGCGCTGGAAGAAGCAGTAGTGCCTGCTCGCAGACAAGCGACAGCAGCCACCGGAATGGCTTTGCGTTACCAGAAGGAACCTACGGCTGAGTAGGCCCAAGAAGTGACCTTACCGTCCGCCATGGGATCATGGTCGGGGCAGGAGTCATTGACTGGGACTACCAAGGAGAGGGAAAGGTGTTACTGTTCAATCTGAGGGTCCAGGTCTACCAGGTAGGGGAAAGCGAAGGAGTTGTGCAACTGGTAATAGAAAGGATTCACGATGGGGAGCTCCATGATGTAATGGAGCTAGACGATACCGAGAGGGGCCAGGACGGATTCAGAAGCATGGGAACCAGTGTGGTCGAGACCCGGACCAAAGACAGTCAACTAAGGGAAGAAAGCGGGCTAAACCAATACTTCGATCAGTGCGACCAGGGACGGCACAAGGCCCTGACGACGGAAGAAACTATGCTAACCAATGCAGTGGTTATCAAGGCAACGGCACAGAGGTTTGATGCCCAATTCCTAAGACAGGTGGAGGAGAAGGGGGAGGTGGACCAGGACTGGAAGGTGAGGAGAAAGGAGTTGGAAAGACTCTGAGATGAGGGAAAGGACATGCCAACGCACTGGTGCTTGGCGAGTGGCCTCCTGTATTACAAGGGACGGCTGTTCATTCCATGGGACGAGGTCCTGCAAACACTGATTGCTCGAAGCAGCCACAACTCCAAGGTCGCTGGGCATTTCGGCCAGGAAAAAACAGTGAAAATCATAACCGGGGACTTCTACTGGAAAGGTCTCGCGGAATGGGTAAATGACTACGTACGATCATGTGATGAATGTCAACACAATAAAGTGCCACAGCACACAAGATACGGGTTTCTACAACCTTTGGAAATACCCTATGCAGCGTGGACCTCCGTCCCTACCAACTTCATAATACAATTACCAAAGTCAGAAGAGAACACGCAGATCATGGTGGTAGTTGACCGCTTCACCAAGATGGCGCGCTTCATAGGGCTTAGGGAAAAGGCAACGGCAAAGGATGTAGCCCAGGTGTTCCTCCGGGAAGAGTGGAAACTACATGGGCTACCCACGGAAATCATCTCGGATATGGACACGAAGTTCATGGGAGAATTTTGGGAATCCCTCTGCAAACTCTTAGGCATTAAGCAAAAGATCTCAACGGCATACCATCCCCAGACAGATGGACAAACAGAGAAAACCAACCAAGTGCTAGAAGGCTATCTCTGAAGCTTCGTCAACTACGATCAGGATGACTGGCACAAACTGCTCCCGTTAGCGGAGCATGCCTACAATAAATCCGTTACGAGTGTGCATAGGCTCACTCCATTCTACGCGAACTATGGATACCACCCGCAGACGGAGTGGGTAAAGGAGCAAGAAGCGCGAAATGCAGGAGCCACCACGTATGCTCACTGGATGAAGGAAATACAGGGACAGGCGATGGCCACCTTGAAGGCAACCTGAGAAGCAATGGGACGGTACCATGAAAAGAAAGTAAGGCCACAACAGAACTTTCCGACAGGTGACTTGGTGATGCTTAACGCCCTGAACATTCGTACCAAATAACCCTCCAAAAAGCTTAGCCCAAAACCATATGGGCCTTACAAAATCCTGGAGCGGCTGGGCAACTGAGCATTCAAGCTGGAAATCTCAGAAGGCTAGAAGATCCACCCCGTCTTCCATGTATCATTGTTAGAGCCTTATCGGACATCTGTTCGACTGGCTCAGGAACAACCTCTCAGAGCGCCCCAGGAGATAGATGGTGACTTGGAATGGGAGGTTGAAAAGATACTCAAAAGCGAGGTCATTTCGTACACTCGCAGGGTTCACGGACGTACTAGGAGGATCCGTGAACTGAGGTACTTTGTGAACTGGCGGGGGTACTCGGAGGATGAAAACACCTGGGAGCCACCGGAACGTTTGGGGCATGCAGCGGAGCTGGTAGAAGGGTTCCACAGAGAGAACCCAGAGATGCCGCAGATATAGAGGAAGGATGACAAGGAAAGGTTTTCCTAGACGTGGCCAAGTAAACGCGCAAAGGTTTTTCACCCTATCTTGCCAAGTCCTTAAAGGAGTTTAATTTGTACACTATTAGAAAAATAGATTTTTAGAGATTCGGGCCGAACTCTCAGAGAGGGGAGCTCGTGTTACACATAAGACGAACTGGCATAGCGTAATGGGCATGTCACATGATCATTGGCAAAAAGTCACGTGTTCGATCCCAGGGTCCGCCGAAGTAATGGGAGAATCAGTTACTTTCTACCAATAGGACATCGGCACGACACCCTCATTTATGCCACCACCAAAGGTCGCCGACTGGGGGGTTTTCGCTGAATCCTCAAGAGAGGACTCTTGGCTATCCTGACAAGGTTGCACGAACTAAATCGGTCGGTTGGTTGTGAAGATAAATGCATGCAAAGATCCCTCAGCTGCACCAACGGATGGATGCCAACCTGTGGGAGGTCGGCTACTCCGATAGGAGTCCCCAGCTGCCAGGAGGGCAGTAAGACCAAATTTCAAGTCCATTGGTGGAGGAATGCGGAGGAAAATCCTGATAAGGGAACGACGCCCAAGAGATGATCGTTCACCCATACCCCAAAGGCATGACCAGGTAGAGTCAGATGAGGGCCTGTCACGTGAAGAGATCAGCCCCGGGAGCAACGAGGCCTAACTGCCATTGGCGCGATAAGATAGGAACATGCTGCCTGCGGGTTGATGCAGACGGATGGGAAATCCACCTGCATTGATAAGTTTGTCGCCGGAGCTCAACACTCCATATGCAGAGAAAGGACCAGTAACCGCTTGCCACGGTGAAGGGGTTCAAGTGGCTATGATTAGCACTGCTGCAGCGAGGGGAGGGATAGGACACCCTCCCCGCTGTCCAAAGAAATCAGAGTCAAGCAGGGTAAAGGTTTTCAGGGTCTACGAAGTTCACACAGAGAAAAAGTAGGAGGAGTAGATAGGCCGTGAACACCCAGACACGGCATATAAATATCGAGGTGCCTCCTATGCTTTATAGATCATCAGCGATGGAGAAGGGATCTTGTCAATATATTCATTCTACGATACAAACCTACATTTCCTCTTGACATTATAAGTGAGCCTTCCTAGAAATCACTTCGTCACGTATTGGGCCTTAGTCCACACTCGCTTGTCTCTAGAGTCGGCTACTGCCTGGCAGGTGCGTACCAGATGAGCAGTTTTTTTATGGCGTGGGCAGCCTATTGCAGAATCCTAATCAAGTTAGCTCCTCACGCACTGCAGGGGGAGCTCGCCACAGGCCTATGCATTTATACTATGACTCTCTATGATCTATTAGAGAAGTATACATGGGAGGGAGTCAAGGCTTACCACTTCCAATGCCATCGGAAATGCGTTGCCAGCGGGAAGCTCTTATACCAGCCAATTGAGTGGTGTCAGCTTGATAGCCAATTGATAGCTTCCAAATGCTTCGCACACCCAGTGCCACGAACCTCATGGGCCCACACACAGAAGCCACAACCTGGCCAAACACGTCCCACCACATACTCTTCTTATACGCAAGCAGACAGGCAGAGCAATTACAGTCTCCCCACTACCATACCCACAAATGCCACGACACGCAGTCTCAGACCGTAACCCCCCACTGCCCAGGCTTGCCAGAACCGGAACTTCCGCCAATGCCAGTTGGCGCAGTGCCGCTACCTTCACTCCTGTATGACTTGTGGCAGCAGCCACCGCGCATCGCAATGCACTATGGGAAACACTGCCGCTGGTCATATACCGCCCAACTGCCACATGGAGCGTTAGTCCCACCTATTCCAACCGCTTCTGCACCCCCCTTCCCCGCCATGCACCCCGCAGAATTTCCCTGCGCTATACATAACTCAACTGCTAAGCCAATTTCTAGTCACATCTAGCCCCCTACCCATTCCCAAATCTCATACCCCACGCGGCACACAATTCAAGCCTCCACCCACTCTGGTCAGCCAAGAACCCACTCGACCAAACACAAGTATCCATTACCCGTTATTCACCCCACACTCCTTTCCAATGCCAGCAGGGCAGCTAAAGCAGGCTGGATGGGAGAAGCTCGCTGCTAGGTTCCCAGACAAGACTGTGACATCCGCTCTTAGGGGAATATACAGGTTTGGAGCGAGAATTGGCTACAAGGGGGTCAGGGAGTTACCCACTATCCACCCCAACCTATCAACTGCCGAAGTAGATACCAATCTGGTCATGGCGGAGATCAGAACTGAGCTTAGCAAGGACTGCCTACTTGCATACACGAATAAGAGTTACTTGCCAAAGCACTACACTGCTTCACCGTTAGTGTTAATAGGCAAAGCCAATGGTACTAAGAGAAGGATTCACCACCTTTCGTATCCCACCACAGAAGGGGGCTCAATAAACGCGGGAATCCCTGAGTACTACAGAACAATCTCTTATAGCGGTATCGGGGATGCTATTCATGCCATTCAGGATAAGGGGAAAGATTGCCTTTTAGTAAAACGGGACTTCGAGTCCGCTTTTCGCCACATACCCATCTCACCACTCGATTGCCCACTTCTCGGATTCCACTGGCCAAGCATGTACTATGCCAAGTGCTTCTTGCCTTTCGGGCTGCGGACTACACCATACTTCTTTAACCTGTTCACCGAAGTTCTCCATCGGATCCGAGAGGAAGAATTAAAGTCACAAGGCCTCCGAGCAAGTGTCATACACTATCTCGATGACTTCCTCCTCATCCTACCACCCAATTCCCAACCCGATCTGTATACCGCTCTATTTAATAGACTCTGCAGGGACGTAGGCCTCATCATTAAGGAGTCCAAAAACGAGGAAGGGACAGTCGCAAGCTTTGCTGGAGTAGAATTAGATACTAGAAGAATGGCCATACGACTCCCAGCAAAAAAGCTGATCAAAGCACACGCTATCATTCACAGCACTACCGAGAACAAGTCGGCCTCACTACTTGAACCCCAAAAGGTTACTGGATACCTCAATTTTGTTTCGTCTGTCGTACCCTTAGGCCGGACCTTCCTGCGGCGACTTTATAACATGCAGTTATACTTCCCGACAGGAAGTGGACACTCTAGACGGTGGATATCCAGTGATTCCCACAAAGACCTTACCTGGTAGGCTGATGTGCTCTCGAAGGCCCCAGAAAGATCAATAGCATTGCAAACTCGAGACTCAATCTCGACTTGGTCTGATGCTGCCAGTACCAAAGGCCTTGGTCGGTACTATACAAGCGAATTACAACCCTACCCCTTATTAGACTCCATATTTTCTATAGCCCTACCACGCTCAGCAGCCCAGGCAAAAGAGCATACCAACACAAAGGAAATGTGAGCAGTGGAGCAGGACCTACTTTACTGGGGTAGCAAATGGCGTGGTAAAAGGGTTATTATACATACCGATAACCAGACCGTTTGCTATGGCCTGGCCAATGGCACAATACGCGGTGCATCGATGCAAGTTCTCTAGAGATGCCTGCTGCTCGCTGCAGCACATGACTTAAAACTTATGTTGAAATAAATATCAACGACAGGGTTCTTGCACCCAGCATGCAGCCTCCCGAATCGTGGGTTACGAATATACAACAGTCTAGACTATCCGCAGCAGCAGCACATTACCTCTGGCGAGGACTTGCACCTTCAACCAGGCGCAATTATGACACACCGCGATCCCGCTTCACCCAGTTTTGTATACTCTCCAACTATCGGCATTCACCCGGAGGATGCTTCCCAGCCAAGGCCACTTGGTTAATAGAGTAGTTGTACTCTCTCGCAGGAACAGTTAAAGTGAAAACTTTAAAGCTATATCACACAGCTATTAAGTCATACCAATTGGACCTCGGAATTGACTGTACAGCCTTTTCAGAGCTGCGACTAGAAAGAACCATGCAGGGCATAAAGCGGGACCACAATGAGCCTGCACGAAGAACAAGAAGCCCGCTTACCCGTCCCCACCTCCTCCGCCCCCTCATCTACCTTCACCCAGATAATTATGACAATCTTGTCTCCCGGGCTGCCTTTACCTTGGCATTTGCTGGATTTCTCCGTGTTGGAGAATTTACCTATAGGGAAGCCGACATCCAACTCGGTACCCTGTTTGCTAAGTGGTTCATAACAAAAAGAAGTATCAAGATATCAGCCGATAGCACGTTCATGGAACTGAACGTACCAGCCTCCAAGACAGATCCCTTTCATAAAGGAATCATGCTTACAATCGCAGCAACCCAAGACGAAGGATGCTCAATTGAAGCTATGAAGCAACTGCAAAGAATCGACTCGCACCGACCCAACTCTGCCCCACTCTTCTGTGTCGGCAAGCACGACAAATGCCCTTTCACGCGGGAACACGTAGTTGGGCTACTGCAACAGCTAACCTCTCTTGCTGGCCTGGGCCACACGACATGGAATGGGCACTCCTTCCGTAGAGGTGCTGCAACCTGGGTGGCCGGGGCTGGAATGTTAGAGGCCGAAATCCAAACCCTAGGGTGGTGGCGGTCCGACGCTTACAAGTCTTATATCGAATACTCGACCGAGGAATGAATCACCTTATCCAAGTGCTTCCAAAACAACCAGCCAGCAGGCAGGATCCAGTAACCACACACGCCAGCCTGCCTCGAGATGGGAGAGTTCACGTTACCACTGCATGGCAGGCTAGTCTGTATTCACGTTAGACAACCTGCCTGGAACTGGGATACCGCGGCAGTAACAATCTCCCCTGGCTAGGGCAGCGGCATCTGCCCTATAGCCTCCGGCAGTGGAATGAGCGAACCGGACCTCCACGGGACACAATAGTTTTTCTGTATTTCCTTTGGTGTTGTTTCTCATCGGTCTTTCTTGTTTCTTCTTTCCTGTCTCGACTAGCTCTCTTTAATATATGGGTCTCCGGCTTTGGAAAATTGGTCAATGGACATCTAGTGAACGAAATCACTCAAGCCAATTACAGCCAATAAGTTTATTTCCTTAAGCCGTCTCAATTGGGTTGGTCATTCCCTTTCTTTGGTATCCTCCGTCAGTGGGATTAGGCAGATCATCATCAGACAAACTTCAGGTCAATCTATAGTCCAGTTTAGCACAAGGTCACGGCGACAACAGGGAGGCGGGAGAACAGCACGATCAGCACACCATCCAATCAGAGGGCTCTAGAGAGAGGGCGGACACCGGTAATCGTAATTATGACTTAGGTGCTTCGCTAAGCTTAATAGAGTCGAAGAACCGGGTCCGGGTTGTTGATAGGGTCCTGCTAGTGTAGGGCTGATAGCCTGGCCACTCCGCTGCCTTTGGCCCCTCCTAACTTGCATTTCGCACCGTCTCGAGCTCGCGGACATTCCGGGAGCCGACTACTGTATGCTACCGGTAGCAATGTATAATACGATCCTTGACAAAATCCGTGTCCCCCATTTTACACTAAAAATGGGCACCTACAGTACGCAAAGTCCCAGCATCTTCCCTTTGAAAAAGAAAAAGAAAGGTTAAAGTTCCCCAGAGACTTCAGAGCCATCCGGACCATCCTCGTTCGTGTGTGGCAGGCTCTCCGAGTTGGTGCCCATGGTGCAATACCGGAAATAATGATAGTAGGCAAAGGATACTTCTGATCTTATAAGAGTTTCCCATATCATAATGTAGAAGGTATAATATTATATCATATATTGCAACACTATCTAGCCTAGACACTAAGCCCTAGGCCCTCATGGTGGGGTGAGAAAATTCTCCTAATTTCTACCTGGAAAGTCCAGGGAATTACCTACACTATGACATTAATTTCGTGGATTCTATATTGCTTTCAGGCGAGTTAGGAGTGTTTAAAGTCTGCCATTTTTGGTGTGAGATGGGGGTGGGCACGGACTTTGTCGCCAAGCTCGTGCAGTGGGGATGGAAAAGTCATACCGTACCATAGAACAAATGCCGGGACGCGCCAGATATGGCATCTGTCGAGATGTCACAGCACCAGAATGATCCACACTATGGTCTTACTCTCTGAAGCTCAGAGAACCAGTTGCCATCTTAAATTCAACATACTAGGCAGGTGGGGCCTCTAGATGATCGTTAAGTTTAGTTGACACTTCTTGAGGTGGTAGCACGCTCGTAAGCGATCCGGTTTTCCTCTACTTAGCGATTCTACAGGTATGCGATCGCTCAACGGTTGAAGTATTAAGTGTGTCCTGGCATGTTTTTCAGACCTCCGGCCAGAATGCACAGTGTATAATAATTCTTCCTGCAGGCTCGGAAGATACTAATAATACTAATAGTAGTATTTTTTTACAGGGTATTCTAGACACAAATCGTGATGTTGGTAAGATCACAAGCTCTAACTAAGCAGGATAGCCCAGTTCTAATTTAGCGTGTTGCGGGGTGGCGTTTTTGGCGTGTCTTGGCACATGTCCAACGATTTTTCTGTCAGCATACCGGCGGTGCTTGTATCGATAAAACTTCCCGAGATACACAATCGCACCCCAAGCGAAACAGAAGGGCTTCTCGGTTTCATACCTGCAATTCTCTTGATAGTATACCTCTGGCATTGCAAGTGGAATTAGAAATACCGTACCTGTTTTGGCCTACAAGTAGTACGTCACCCGTTTTCTGCAACGCACGTGACAACTCGGTTGAAGGATGAAATTCACTGGCACAAGCCGGTGTCCTCACTGTGGGGTGGGTTGGTGATAGAAGTCAACGAAGGGCTGAAGGGGTCCAGAAAATCCGCAAAAGCTCGTCATGATAATATTACGATAACTGAATTGAAACTGGGCCGGATGGGGCAAAAGAAGAAATAAGGGAGAAGCCTAATTTAGAATATATCCGTCCGTCGCCCTCAACACTGCTGCCCGCATACGGCGTATCTCCATATACACAATCCACTTAAGCTCAGGTCCAACTGGAGGGGACTCTAAGTTCAAAGGGAAAAAAACTGTCCAAAATTAGCCTTGGCGAACCCCCCCCTCCCCCTTCAGAGGCCTGTGGTAAGCCCCCCGTTGATCGCCTGCGTCGCGAGATGGTGTCACAAGCCCCCACTTTGCCGCTTATGTAATCAAAGTCTGACTCTAGTTCTGCATGCAGAATCGGACTTTGGGGTGCACTCTGAAATAGACCGTGAGAGGCCTCAGCGAGGCGACACCCTGAGCGAGGCCCCGCACGGCTTGGCTCTCTACCGCCGTTGACCACAGGCAGCCTTTAGCTGCCAAATATTGCCAGGCCTCGCTGAGGGTGTCACCTCCCTGAGCCCTCTCACGGTCTAGAGCGAGAACGAGAAAAACAAACTGGGGTATTTGGCAGGGTGGGCAAAAAAGTGAATTCGTCCAAGAAGGATAAAAAAACATATCTGTTCCGATCCCTGCCCGTCACCCACTCGTTTTTGGCGCCCCCGCTGAAGACTTTACCGACAGCGTGGTTGAGGGTGATCAGGGGCATTGCTTGGTATTTACGTTTTCACTCTCGGGTATGATACCGGCATGGTACAGTAGTTGGTCTACCGGTGCTCACTCAATTGAGGTACCGGTACCCTGTTATGGTTCCATACTCGCTTGTTCCGTTGCGCAGCCTTCATGTCGGGGCGGCCAGATTGGCCCAAGGCGGACTATTACATCCACGAAGCTCTCGTGGCACCTCATGTGCCCCATCAACTCCGACCTCAGATACAAGTAGCAGGGGGGGACTCGTTTTTTCGACCAATCTTTTTTAACCTGGTAACGGCAAATGCCATGAAATATTTACCATTTTCTTTCCCTGGCAAATAGCTTCTGAAATCTTCCGGCCGAAGACTGCTAAGACCTAGCGATGCTGCACCAGTGATGGAAACGTTGTGGGGAGGAGTGTGCCTGATTCTGCACCAAAGTCCAATGGCATTCGATCCCCGGACACACCTCGGAAATGAGCAGACGGGGGGATCGAAAATACCGCTAGAGCTGGTTCCCTGGATCCTGCTTGGGAGAGGAAAAAAGGGTTTTGGACCCTCCTCGTAAAGGTGTATGGGGTCCGGGGGAAGGCGAAGGTATGAGGCACTACTTCGTGTATAAGTGCTGCGGCATCCCTTCAGGAGTAAGGGTCATTCATGGCATTTTTCCTTCCGATTTCTAAAATTGCGATAGTCCTGTCCAAGACTGTCCACTATATCTATGTGCAGGCAATATGGAGCTTAACAGAAACCAATATCTCAGTAGGAACGCCAATAGTTTTAACATCTCCAGCACCTACAATCAGAGCAACACACGTATCATCGTTCATCCTACCGTTGCCGCAGATGAGAGATCACAGATTCTATCCTGGCTTTCTCCCCTTGAGCCATGGAAGAAACATCATGATGTGGCAACTAAAAGGGTTGCAGGTGTTGGAGAATGGGTGCTCAAAGGAAGCGAATTCCAGACGTGGAGGTACCGAAAGGACAACAACTCAGTGGATGCGATTCTGTTCTGCTATGGGGCTCCGGGAGCCGGAAAGACTTTCATTTGGTAATAGCTTTAATTTCCAGTATACGCAAAATATTGCTGACCCACCATGATAAAAGCTCCTTCGCTATTGATAGATTGTGTGACGAGACTGCTGGGCGGAATGTTGGTGTTGCGTGTTTCTACTGCGACCACCGTGATTGGGAAGACCAAATGCCAGGAGACATGATCGGAAGTCTCCTGAAGCAGTTTGTTGCTGGACTCTCGGAAGTGCCAGGCGATATAAGTGAGGCTTTTCGGATAGCTAAGGGGCAACTTGGGGGGCGAGCTCCGCAGCTCCCAAAACTCATCGACCTGTTTCAAAAGGTTCTTGCGCTATATGAACAGGCTTTCATATTCATTGACGCGCTGGACGAGCTTCGTGTTGAACACAGGGTCGAGTTTATCCGCTCCCTACGGCAGATCATCCGGAGGTCACCGAATACACGACTTTTTATCACAGGGAGAGTTCATGTCCAGCTGGAGCTGGATAGACATCTTACGAAGTCACTATCGATGATCTCCATACACCCAAACGATGATGACCTCAGGACATACCTGACAATGAGGTTAGACGCCGACCCAGACCCTGATGCCATGGATGACGATCTGAAGTATGAAATATTGACCCATCTTCCCCGGCAGTTCTCTGGGATGTAAGTATGACCCCGCTGTCGTTGATATCCATCAGATTGTACCAAAGAGCCTACTGACAATACCCTAAAGATTTCTGCCAATTGCTTTGCAGGCCGATGTTATACTCGGAGAAACCACTATCTACAACAGGAGAGAGGCTCTCTATCGGGCTGCAGATGGGTTGGACGGCGTTTATAATACGACAATCGAAAGGATCAGGCGACAACGCGGGAGCAAATCAAGGCTCGGCATCACCGTCTTGATGTCTATTTCTTCAGTCGGGAGAGCCTTGCACGTTGATGAACTGCGTCATTCTCTTGCCATCAGCGGGGAGAGTCACGATTTAAACGTTAAAGGATTTCCCTCAATACAGACCCTCTTGAGTTCCTGTCTTGGCCTAGTCACCTTTGACCGTGAGACATCAACCGTACGCCTGGTACACTCTACGAGTATGGCACTGCATGGGAATACCTCTTGTGTCGTATCGAGCCTTCCCCCGGTGGCTATGCCATCAAAATTTCTTAACTTCCATTGGGCTACTGGGGCCTATGAATCACTATAACACCACTGTATACAGGGGATTGGGTTTCATGGTTGGATCTCCGGTTGTGTCAAATGGGCCTTGGTTAAACCTGAAGAATCTTTTCTAGCATTACGCATTTCTATTCGAGCTTCCGACCTTACGAATACTCTCAACTCCCTATCACTCATTTGCAGTGCTCTGTTTTTCATTCCTTGTCACTTCAAGTTGTTGCACACTTCAGATATCTATGGCACTACAGCTTGGAAGCGATAATAAAGCACTATTACCCACTCAGTGTTACAACCCATAAGTCCACAATACTCTGCCCCTCCTCACACAGCTCTCACCCCTCGAAGCAAACTTATCCCCACTACTCCTACACAGTCTACACTCCACCTCCCTTATTACAGTATCAACCCTAACCCTCACCCGTTCATGCCCTCGGCCGTTTTACTAGTCTACGAGTGTTATGCGAGATATGAAAATGTAATAATAAAAATTAATATTCTCCCTCCTTCGTTCGGTTATAGTCTCCGATACCACAGCTTATCTAGCATTCGAGAAGACCATCGGATAATGAGAAAATCCACTGGTGGACTTCGTCATAGGGAAAATATCAATCAGAAGAAAAACATTGAACCCTGTGTAACGCATTGGGCCTGGAACAAGATTAGTCGGGCAAGTGGTATAGTACGGCTAAAACCCGCCGAAAGGGGTCGAACTCCGGAAATCTCGATTGACATGCAACGGTGGTTGGGGAGGAAATTCAGAAGTCTAGGAGATATTCCCAGTAACATAGCACAGAATGTTAGATTTTCCTTTCTTTTTTATTACTTGATACGGGCCTTGGGTTTCTGGCGAGTGTTCTGCAAGTGAGGATTTGATCAAATTCACGCACAAACCGATTCGCTTCTCCCCCTCGTCCAATACGTTGTTCTGGGTAACTACCCTGCGTATTTAATACTATTAGCAGCGATAATAGCGTGGGAATTCGTGGAACGAAAAGTAGAGAGTAGATATACTTAGGGTACCCTAGTACCGCCATGGGCACCAAGACGGACCGAGGAGTTATGCCCAGATACCGCATTGCCTAGCGAGAACCGGCAGACACTTTTACTACGTTAAGTTAAGAACTGGCAGGTGAAACTTACGATTGCGTCAAGAGGATAATGCGCGATGCGGCCCCAAGGGTAAAGGATTAGTATAAGCACTGAGTAGGGGTGTCGATATTGATATTTGCCCAAAAGATTTGGTACTGAATGCCGCAAAAAAACTTATCTGAAGAGGCATGCCCTCGGTTGCTGGACGAAGGCCTGGAGAGTGTTTTTTTTTTTGGTTTATTTTTGATAGAGGTGTTGGATTTCAGGCCAGGCACCCGATCCATGGGTTAAATCTTCAAAGTTGGCTTGCCGGGACGAGTGGGAGAAAGAGAAATAAAGATCCTCTCAGGGATATGTTACTATGGTGCACGGTATGATACCATTTCTACTGAAATTTTAGTTACGCACTTCGCCGGTCTATTGTCCTCGAGCCTTGAGTGATACCGCTTCCTTCCTTCCTTCCTTCCTCCAACAGGGGGCGAAGTTATGTTCCGGATTTAGCCCTGCAAATATTACGCAATCCTTTTCTGTGCCATTGGTTCTAACCTGCCATATACATCCAGAGCCAACACATTTGTAGGTTACACCGTTGTTATTGTTATTAGTGATCTTTGGGAAATTTTTCCCTCTATTGACCGATCTTTGATCGCATCTTTTGAGATCATGGGAGTTATTAAAACCTTGCCTGGTAGTAGGCCCCCATGAGAATTGTGCGAGAGCTGCAAGGCGTGAGAGAGTCGCGCGGTAGCTAGGGGATTAAAAATACTCACTCGGATAGCCGGGATATGTGCCAGGACGTTGGAGTTGCCTCTCCGGGTAAGGTCTTGTGTTTTCTTTTTTTTTATTTGTCGAGGGGACCACGGAGCTGGTCGGCTCGTGTCAGTTTGACTTTGAAATCATGATTTGGCAGCCTTGATTTGCAAATTGACCAATGGTATGTCGGAAACCTGCTGATGTAATCAATTTTTGGGTGACAGTGTCATACTATGATTGGCCACCCCTCTAGTCGTGGTTGCCAAAGCGCGATTTGAAATCAGATATTGCCAAGAGCCAAGCATCCACTTTGTTTTTGGGTGCGTATCATATTCAACCACTTTTCCGGAGGGGGGCATTTTGGACTACATGGCGTGTGGTCCGTTTGTTCGAGTTATGGTGGTGTATGTACATGTGGGTAATTTCAAGAGATGTTGATTTGTTTGGATCTTGAGGTGATCTTATGGGGGAGGAACTATGGGTGTGGGTCGGGGGGAGCCTTTTTTTTTTGGTCTAGTGATTTTCGCAAATATTTGATGAAGCGAACAGTTACTGAATCTGGTCTTAGAGCAACTGGCTGTGAATTAGACCGCTTCGGACTGGTGGGGGTATGGTATCATACTCTAGCACGAGCATATAGTATGGTACAGTAAATGATAAGTTAGTTTGGCTCCACTGATGCAATACCGTACTACAGTTTATGGCACGTAGGGAGTCTGTCAACAATCTTCCAGCCCAGTATCTCTTTCGCAAGTTTTGGATGAATTGATCAGGCTGAGTAGCACCCCTCCACAAAAGTTTCGGCGACAATTGGCTTTTTTATACCAACGGTCATGTTTGCTAACATTACCCAACTAGAATTACTCCGAATTGCGAACATGATATACCGAATTAGTTCCACAGTTGCTTTGTTCAAAATCCCACCGTGAGCCGCTCGCAAAGTTCGCACAGCCTACCTTTAGTTAAGTTACCGGTCTTTACAGTTGAAATTACCCACCACCATGTCAATTTTGTATTTACCTCGAAACAGCATTTTGTGCCATTTCGAAAAACTTGTGACGGCATAAATTTTTCCTGTTTTTAATCGACAGGTGAAAGGTATATCAGACTGTGGAGAGACTATTCCCACTGTCTTCCAAACCTGTAAAATATTTTGCCGGGACGGCTAAGGCCACATTGGGCAGCGGAAAGCAGTGCTTAGCCACGAAATGGGATTTTACGGGTTTTTCAGCTTTCGGCCGACTCAGCGCTCAGCACCCAATCGCCCCAAAATAGACTTAGTGCCCTCTGCAATAGAGTTTCCTGAGAAATATCTTGCGGTTCACAAACGGCAACCAGTTAAGATTCAATGTTTTGGTGTAACATGACCATCTCACCAGCGCCTTTGCATGGGGACTGTAGGACTCGCAAGGATACGGCCCGGCCGGATCGCAGATATCTACAGCCTTCCGGGTGATCGTGCATGGTTGATCCAATTTTAGCGAGTTTTCCGAACACGAGTCCATAATGACATGGATTACAGTCCTTTCCGGCGTTGCGAGATTCTCGAGTCGCGAGAGTGGCTGCGGAAAAACGGAAGTTAGTGTGATCGCTAGTTTATACTTAACCTAAGACAGAACTAGTGACTTCAAAATGATCTGCTGAAGTATGAATAATGATGGCGTAGGATGCAAGTACCATAGTTGTAGATATAATAGGTCCGAATGCCGTATATTTAATAAAACTATTTCAAACTCCATGCTATATCTTCGATAAAGCAACTTTTATCAAAATGCCTGTTCTCTCAAAGCCTTTATGCCTTCCTGAAATCTTTAGTCTTGATCAAAAAAAGCATATGGCGATGACATAGATTGAAAGAGAGCTCCATGAGGGACATACACCAAACCGGAAAATGATTGCTGAGGCTTGCGGTATTGCATATTCTACCTTATGTCATGCAATAAAAGGTCGCAGAGGTAGGGAGGAGGGGATAGAAAAAAAGTGTAAGTTATTGGTAGGTGAAGAGAAGGCAATTCTAGACCGATGCAGTTTGTTAAGCTCATGGCTGCAGCCTGCTCGACATGTGGTAGTGGAAGATATGGCTCATAGCCTGCTACAATTGAGTGAGCCAGAAGGAACTATTGGAAACCATTGGGTTTACAATTTTATTAAATGCCATCATCAGCCAGCAAGTGCATTTGGTAAACAAATTGAAAACTGTCGTGCCTTGCAAGCAAATAATCCAACAGTACTTAATATGTACTTTGATCGTGTAAGTAGCTTTTAACTTATTTAAACTATTATGAAAATTAATATTAATACTGCATATTTAGTTAACAGAACTTATCAACAATCACAATGTACAGCCAGAAAACTTGTACAATTTTGATGAAATTGGATTCCTGATGGGTGCTACGCATTCAGAAAAAGTTGTTGTTGATGTACGAGAATTACGACTTAATGGAGCACTAAGATCATTTGGTATGTACATAATTAAATATTATTATTTGCACACAGACTTTTTCTTACATAAAAATAGATGGCAATCGAGAAATGGCAACAGTAATTGAGGGAATATGTGCTGATAGAGGCAATATAAGTCCCATGATTATCTACAAAGTGGAAGGATTTCGTGTTGGTTAGTTTGATCCATCACTACTGTTTCCAAAAGGTGTACTTTGTGGCCATTCACCTAATGGATGGACGGATAACGAGATGGGATTGGGCTACCTAATGCATCACTCTGGTCCAAATAGTCCATCAGCCAAGAAAGCGGGTAGTCGATATCGAATGATCATATTCAATAGTCATGAATCACAAGTATCTCATGGATTCTTACAGTATTGCATTGATAATCACATTATTGCATTCTGTCTACCTCCGCATAGCATGAACCTTCTTCAACCTTTAGATGTTGGTATCTTTGGACCCTATAAGAACTATTACGCTCAAATACTCGAAAAGGAATTTCATTATGGAAGATATGGCGTATCGAAAGCAAACTTTTGGGAGTTTCTATCACAGGCACGAGAAAAGGCATTTACAGTACAAAATGTCAAATCCACCTTTGCAACAACCGGTATTTATCCGCTCGATCGATATACAGCCCTCCGAAAGGTTCCTGACTATGATCCTGTCAAGCATACGGATCCTAAGATTATGCATGATGACCCACCAGACTCGAACCCGAGAAAGCCTTCCCAGACCCAAGCCTCATCCTATGACCTATTCCAATCAGAACCCATGCCAGCATATAACAGTCAACATATGAAACATCAACCATCCGGCAGATACTCCCTCCTCCACAGACCAAACCAGAGATCGAGTACACCTCTATTACGTGCACCTTCTCCAGAAGTCCCAGTGACTCCAAAAACTCCGAAATCATTGAAACGGTTAATCGACGAACTGTCTCAGTTAGTAGGCAATCCTTCCCTAAGCCCTTCCAAGATCCGAATCCATCAATTGAAGCTTACCAAGTTAATCCATTCTGCCCAATTTGCCTATGCGAAAATCCATCCCACCGAGGAAGCGAGACTTCAGCAAAAAGAAGAAGATCGAAAAAGAAATGTGAGAGATCGACCTTGCACAAGAAAGAAGATTCCAACACAGGGACAAGCCTTTGCAACAGCAGAGGATCTACGATGTTGGCGGAGAGATATTGTTAGTACCGAATATAAAAAGTTACAACAAAAGCGAGTTGTACATATTAAGAGAAGGGTAAACTTACTTGACCAAGTCATGGTACTGGAACGAAAGATAGCGGAAAAGAAAGAGAACCCACGGTCCCGAGTTCGACAAAGTCTGCATATGTTATGTCAAAAGCAAGTGGAGTTGGAGGGAAAGGTTATTCTAGTCTCTGCAAAAATCAGCCTATTGGATGACAAGTTAGCTGAGTTCGTCCAAGAAGGATTAGAAGCAACTGACGATAGTGATTTGGATGGAGGCTATGCGGGAGCCAATGAGAACTCCGAGAGTGATGACAGTATTGGGCCTAATGTTAGATATGATGATGTGGATCTGGATCGGAGGATAGGAAAACTGGATTAAAAATTAGTTGCTTAATATTTTTCAAATTGTTTTTGAATTCTTACCTTTTTTTTTCTCTTTTGTTTTTCTTTTTCTTTTTCTTAATTACCTTCATTTTTACTCAGAGAAAAAAGATTTAATGTGTTGTTGTCCTCAATGTGTTGTCGTCGCCGGTCAGTAGTGTGAGGAGAAGAAAAGGTGATGTGGGGAGTAGAATGTGGGGGAGTGCACAGCTAGTACCATAATGGCTGCCAAGACAGCAAGTGACAGCGCCACTCTCGCAACTCGAGAATCTCGCAACGCCGGAAATCACTGTATGTGGAACACAAGCGTATTCACAACGGCCTCTGCACCTGCATGAATACAATGGGGTGATACGTCACTTTTGCTACGACTGCTTATGGATGTGGGGATTGAAAGATAGTGTAGATCTTAGTGTTGACTAGGGGGTGCCCGTTGATGTTCCCGCCTGAATAGTTGCGTCCAGCCGGATAATCAGAATAAAAAAAAGAAAAAAAAAAATTTTACGACAGGGAATCATTAAGCGTTCCGAACCTCCCGGGCCCCTACCGCAAGAACTTGAACAATTGGACGGTGTGCTATGTCCTTGGACTTTCCTTTCTTGGTATGGTCGGGGAATTTTTTTTCTTTCTGTCTTTGAAGGGGGAAAGGGGCTATGTTTTCGTTGTGTTTTCCGGAGAAAGGAATTCTGGACTATGATACATGGCACACCGTCTAATTATTCAAGGTCTTACGGTGTAGGGAGGTAGGTGGGGACTGCCAAGAGAACCGGACTGGACGGGGCGGTAGAAGTGCAGTCCCGGTAGGGGGAGTTGCGTGGCGGCCTGCGGGGTCTCGCTATGACTGTGGGGCCCTACCAGCGGGGCCTTGGTAACACCCGAGACTTGGGGAACGGTAGAAGGTGGTGTAAGACGGCCGGGGAGTTGGAGAGATGGCAGGGCATGTGAGAGGACCATGGGGTGGGGGATCTTGGGGGATACTGGGCTATAAAATTTATGTAAGACCATCGGGGCGACACTGTAGAGAAAGTGGGTAGGCGGCAGGAAGGAAGATGAGCGATTGTCTGTGATCTGTTCTCGGTATTGACTCTCTCGATTGGTGGGTTATGGGAATTAGAGCGCCAAGTAGAGTGAATTTAAATAGACCGTAAAGCATCCTGAATATGTATCCCAGGTCCCTATCGGGAGACGCTCCCACTCTCCTACAGGAACTATGTAGTAGAAACAATAGAACCTCGAAAATATAGCGTGAATCGACGAGTTCTAAGAAACAGCATACCAGAGTTGGAGCAGGTGTCATGGAGTCGGGAGAGTGACAAAGAAGGTGTGGGGGAGTACTATAAGAAAACTAGGGATGAAAATTCCTATTAGTGTCTAAAAGATATGTCTGTATTGAAGGTCATCGCCGAGTCCAACACTTTTCCGAAATTCTATCGTATCATACAGGGCCTATGGGGCGTTTAGTTTTTCCCATCTTCGGAGAAGTTGCCATAAGGGTGCGAGGGATTTGAGGTTCGTAATGAGAGGAAGATCGTTGGAGAAGATACCACGATAATCAAATAATAATTGTTAATGTTCGAGTGATTTCCCTACATTTTAGGAATATATCGAGTGATATGGGGCTGCTCCGCATCCGCACTGCTCCTGATGCTTTGAACCCGTGGGAATGTTTTTGACTTCTTTTTGTGTCCCATTCTTGAACTGATAGGAGATACCTTTTACCTATTGCAAGGCGCGAGCAGATATTTGCAAATATTTGTAGATGTCAACGGGTATTTGGAGGTCTTTGTGGGAATCTATAGGAATTTGCTACCCATTTGAGAATATTTACTACCTGCATGTCATGCGCCGAAAGCCTTCCGGCGCTGTTAGCATCCATGAAGCCTACAGCATTGACAAAGCCGGGCATACAATTCCCTGGCCGGTCTCGCCTTGACCTGGGCTAGCCTGGTTTGGCAGCACTGTGTATCTACAGGCTATCCTATCTGCAGACTTGCCTTGCTGGCCGGGAACATCGGCAGCATTCGGAGCGCTGAAATAGGGAAAAACCTCTCGATATATCAGCGATAATACCGACTGTCTCAATAATATCACCACCGCCGCTGTCAAAGGATCGAATAGCCTTATTGATGCTAATAATATATCTGAAATTTTGTTTTGATTATCTTTGCTAGAGCACAGGGTAGGGCGCCGGGACAGCTGAGCTTGTCTAGGCCCGACTTGGCCCGAGAGTGAGAGGGAACCCGGATGAGTATAGAGCAGCCATTAGTATTGAAACTTCGCTACTACCAATGAGGCTGTGAGGAGCTAAGCCTAAGTAACTATTGGGATACCGCTCATGCTGTCCGATGGGTCATCAGGCTACTTCGTGGCTCTTGGCCCCTCTTTACTCACAATTCACATGCTGCAAGGGCCGACTATAATACCTACTGGCAATGTATAACAAAGCTTTTAACGAGGTTAAGGGAAACACTTTCTGGGATAAATACTCACACCCTAAGCAAGGTAAAGCCTTCTCAATACCTATTGTTCCCATGGTAGTATACTTCTAGCATCCACACCTGTAAGAGATGAATGGACAAAAATACTTTTTCCGGCCTAATGTACTGTCGATAGACCTGTCGAGGATATGGCAAGTCTGCTAGAGGTAGAAATCGCTGACCGGCTGGCGGCTCCCGTGCTCCGGGGGAGTGATATTCATTAAACATGATATCCCGATCTGATTGTTTCGGGATTGCCATTGCTCTGACTGACCCCTCGGCTTGATGTTATGGAGTGCGCGAGCGGCACTTTCTAAATGCATTGAGCTGGGGGATGCGCGGGCTGGAGTTGGCTTATTATACTTGTATATCTTTGACGCACCAGTAATGCTATGGGCTCCGTATTCCGGATCGGCGGCGCTCGCTAGTTAGCTAAATTTACCCCTACCGAGAAACCCTTATTGAGCTCGGGTTCAAAAGTTCTGTTTGGGAGGATATCCCACCAATATCCTAGGTGCAGTGATAGAGTAGCTATGGGATAACGCTAGTCCAAAATTCTTCCGGATATCCAGCCCACAGGTTGTTCAGAGTTATAAGCAGCTTCGACCCGCAATATCGTGGGGTCCAAAGTTCTGACGTAGCACCAAGCCAGATGGCTTCCGATTCAAGGTTGGGAGAAGCTCTGCCAAGACCAATACTGTGATCGTATGATAGCTCTCTTCATAGGATCTCATTGGCATTGCACAGTCTAAATACTGGCACGGCAGTGTTGGTAAGGGTTACGTACCCTTCCTTGTGCTGAACCTCAAAAACTATAGATCAACGAGGGACCACCTTTTCTTCCTCGTTTCCTTTTAGGGATGGTGATTTTGAGGTTTACCGTAGGAAGACATTTTAGCAGAATAGAATTGTGTAGGAATAGCAGGCGAGGCGAATCTAAATTCTATTCACGTCTAAATACCTGTAGTTCCTCTTTCAGCAAGTGCTTCTATACTGGAATTGGAGGCTGCAGTAAAGTTTCTGCTACAGTTCGGCGAGTACACGTATTATAGTTACCTAGTTATGGGACAATCCTCCAATGGGGAACCCAAGGATTTGGAGGTAAATATCTTCCTTGACCATGAGATGTAGTTTAGCATATATCCAAGTTGACCTGAGACGGGGTTGACATTGCAGAGAATTTTCTCTGGTGGCTGGTAGACATGTTCTGAATCATCTCCGAGTGGGGAGTATGTTAGCAGTCCGGCCTTCCCGTCAGATCCACCACGCCGTCGGGCCGCTATCACACATCCTCCCTGCCTTCTATTTAGACATGGGGTGCAGAGAATGTGCAATTTCGAGCTCCCGCGATCGGCGCAATCGGCTGTAGTGTGAAGTTATTGCCATATATCAAGAAATCATAGCAGGAATAAACGCCTTCGGGACTGTATCATAGTTTCCTAGTGAACCAGTATTTCAAGAAATTTGGAGGATAAATTCCTAGACCCGCTGTGAAGCTACCTCGCGCCTGGCTGGGGCTAAACCAAGGGGATTTTCCTACACTAACCCCGCCGTAAGGAAACCAAGCAGTCAGGATGGGACCACCATGGATCAATCGCAACTCTGGCGGCTAACTTAGGGTACAGTAAATCTTTTGCAATCACCTGTCCTTTGCTGAATGTGAATTACATTATGGTAGTCGAACGGGGACTCCACTTGGCCCTGAGGTGGAGGAGAGCTCAGATAAGTACCGTATTAGTGTTGGCGCTTTGCCACCCTCAATCAGGTTCAGGAGAACCAAGCCCATGTTGCTTATGCTTGCCCGCATTTCACACTATACCCGGGTACCATTATGATACAGGAACCGACTGTGCTGATGGTATCTACTCCCAGTGTGTTGATAAAGCTTGTAATGAGGTTAAAGGGACGACTTTCCAGGATGCATGCTCGCACCCAGAGCGAGACATAAGGCCTTCTTATGCCTTTAATTCCCTTGTCAGTATAATTCCCGCACCCGAGCCTGGGAAAGGATGATTGGGTGGGGGGGCATCACATCCCCTCTGACTCGTAACTGCCGGTAATGTTTTTGTCTGTAACCTGCAAGGCACGTGACAACTCGGTTAAGGATTGAAACTCACTGACGCAAGCCCCCCCGTGCCCACTCACGCAATCAATCTATCTAACAGGACTCTTTTGAACGGGAATCTACGGCGACGATCGACAGCGAAACGACGAAACGAAACGAAACGCCAAGCGTTCACACACGAAAACGATCGCACAACTCAGGAGCTTGAAAACTTTTCTCTTCAGCTGCTACAACAACATCAACTAACGATAAAGATAGATATAGATAACAACAACAATCAGATCCTCCTATCTTTTCCAGGTATGTCTCCCACTCACTTGCAAACTCCAAAGCTAACCCTTGCGGCTTTCCATACATTCTTTCCGGCTTTCCCTACGGCCTTTGCGCCTTCCTTCCGGCCGATGCATTCCTGCATCTGAAATGCTTTCCCTCAGCCAAAGCGCGCTCCCAGAAACTATCAGCACAAGCTATCGTGAGAGCATGCCGAGCAGAATCTCGCGATTTCCAACAGACTCCGAAGTTAAGAACCCAAGGCCAAACGCTTTCTAATCGGTCTTGGCCTTTCACCTAATTTTCCCTCCAGTTCTAGGTTTAAGGCTATAGTCTAGTTTTCGGGCACTTTGTCCGGCTTCTGGAGCGTGGTCTGGTCTCTGGGCTCTAGGCCCCGTCTCTATGGTCCGGTTCAATTTCTAGGCAATCTGCCAGCAATTTCCAGCCAGCCTCCGGGCCCCAAGCCCAGGTTCCTGGCTCTGGGACTCGATCATGCCAAGCTATAATGCCTGCGGCCTGTCATCCCCGTACGTTCTCGGTCGCTAGGACTCGTAGGGTTGCACGCCCCCCCCCGGAAATCCGCTAATATCGTGACGGAGGCTGGGATCCTTTCCAAAGAACTAAGTTATTGGACAATCATGGTGTTTCCCCCACCCCCCCTAACCCCAGATTTTTGCACTAAAATCTCCGTGCTCTGTACCCAAAGCGTGTAGGTCCGGGAACAGGCGAAGGGATGGGGTACTAGTTCGTGGATAAGTACTGATGCCTCCCCTGAATGTTGAGAGCCCTTCGTCACGGCTGTGCCCATTGTCATACCGATTTCGTATGCAAGAGGCATCATCGAGCCACCTCAAAACCTTGTTACCAGGGAAGGCCTCCTGCCCTTGAGCAGAGTGAATAGTGTCTAACAATATTGGGCTAGTCTATGGAGAGATTATAATAATTATAATAAAACCCCGAAGTCTACAGCGAAACCTCCAATAACTCCGGTAGTTTGGGGGTGGCACGGGCTGGTAATGGATGAAACGTGGAAAGAGGAGAGTCTTGTCACAGAATTCTCCATAACAGTGCCGGAGATACAGTATGAGCTTGGGCAGTTGGAGGGAAGGTGGAAGAGGCTTGTGAGGTATGGGGGCTATGGGGAGGAGCAGAAGGAAGACGGAAGAGTTTTTCTTGTTTCTCTTTCTCTTCTTTTCATACTAGTGCCCCAGACCGGTGTACTTATACTTATGAGCGATTATCTATAGACAATGACATAAGTTGCAGTATTCCATGCTAAGTGTACCTTCGTCACATATTCCTAACAAGCAGCGATGACGTAGACCGAGTGATATATAATGACGGGAGCGGAAAAATAAATTTTGCTCACAGATACGCGTACAGAGATTGGAATAGAGGATATATACTTGAATAACCGATAGCTGTAGCTCCGTACTGGCTTTGGTGGTGAAATATGACAAAACTAGATTCCCGGAGCCCCTTGCACATGCCATCCGAGCTGCAGGCTTCTTGTGGAGATGGAATTTTGCGAGATTAGTGAGGTTTTAGGGCTTGGCTCGAGAACGTCTTTCTTGGATGATCTGTTGCTGGACTTTTCTAACTTAAGTGGTCGGTGTTGTGTCGTCGGATATGGGGTTGCCGTTACTGGGAGTGATATTCTTCTAGCCTTGTGTGTTTAAATACTTTAAAATACCTTCATGTCTGCTCTAGTGTATCTGTTTGATTGTTTATTCCTATTCAGGCTCCCCCTTACCCCCCACCCCCTTTTTTCGCGCTGATATTTCCCGCTTACTTCCCTCTGGTAGCTCCTTGGTGCTATCTCTTTGGGCGTGCTGGAATTCGAAACTATAAGAACTTTAGAAATCTTCGGAGGGATCCTCCATCCTTCAAATAGTGCGAGCCTACAAACTCCGGGGGTTGGTAGAGAACTGGGAGTCCCAGGGGCGCAAAAAAAAAAGTGGGAGGTTTGACCATAGTTGAAAATATCTGGGGATTCGTGCGGGTAGCTAAAGGCCGGTGTTCTTCGTACAACATAGCTATTTCACCAGCACTTCAGCTCAGAGGCCAAGGTAATCGCGAGGTTGCAAGATGATAATGATCCCCCACCTCTTGGACTCCTAGGACTTTTGTTGAACTGGTATTGCTGGATATAACGGCCCATCCTCTAATAGCAACCGAAGCGCCGAAAGAGAGAAATTGTCTCGATATCTCAATGGCTATACCGACAGTTTCAATGGTGCCACTACCACCGTCGATGGGCAGAATAACGTTACTGCCGTCGGCGATATATCCAAGATTCGAGCTTGGATATCTCTTCTAGGGCTCCAGGTACGGCATCGGGAAACCTGAGTTGTGTTACTCCCGCCTCGGCCTAGGAGTGGAAGAACTTGGATTGGTATAGCACAAGTATTAGTATTAGGGCTTTGTAACGCCCAATGGAATTGTGAAGAACTAGGTACAAGCAACTACTGGGATACTGTTTATGCTGAAAGACGGGTTATTAGGTCGCTCTGTGGTTTTTGGACACTCCCTGCTCGCAATTCGCGTAGTGCAGGAGCCGGCTGTGCCCAAAGCTTTTAATGAGGTTAAAGGAAAAATCTCCTGGGATAAGTACCCCTACCACGAACAAGACGGCCTTCTCGATGGCTATTATTCCCGTGATAGTATGCTTCTGTGATCAGCGCCTGTGAGAGGGGGAAGGACGAAAAATGCCTTTTCCGGCTTAATGTGCTGTCGACACACCTACAGGGGATATGGCAAGCCGGCCGAAGGTTGAAACTCGCTGGCTGACTGGCTGGCGGCTCCCATGCTCCGGGCGGGGATTGATATTTATTCACCATGGTATTGTGATCAGGCTGTTTTGGGATTGACCGTGTTCTGGTTCACCCCCATCCTTCTTGTGGGGTGAGCGGGTGGTAATTTGCAGATGTACGAGTATGATACTATACTAAGGGATAGCCGGGTTGGAGTTAGCTTACCTCTTGGACGTAATGATGCAGGCGCCGTATGCCTGTTCGGTGGTTCTCCTCTAGTCAGCTAGGTTTCTGCATAGGCCCTTGTTGGGGAAGTGTACGGTACTGGGTTCGAAAGGCCCTGCTTGGGAAAGCATCCCACTGACCTCCCGGGTGGGGTAACAAACTATGGGGTAACGCTTATCTGAAATTCTTTCAAATGTCTCTCCAAGTGCCCGTAAATCATATGCACCGTCAACATGCAATGTTGTGGGGTGGAAATTTTTGAAAGTTCGCCAAGCCAGTTCGCTTCCGATTCGGCGTTAGGAGAAATTGTGCTAACACGATTTTAGCGACCGGAAAGTACGACTGCTCGCTTAAGAATATCTCACGGGCCATCCCGGTACCTAGCGGCGGCGATCTAGATCATACGGTTTGGGGTTTTAAAGAGTTGAGGGGTGAAGTGCCTAGAGTTACCCCACGTATACGGGAATTCTGTTAACGAGCGGATTGCTTTAGCGGGGCGGCGGTCGCAGAGTTCTGAACACCGCAGATATGGCTCCTCCCAGTGCAAAGCTCTCACGCTTCCCGGGGGGGGTTTTTTTTTTTCCTTTTCCCACAAGACAGCCCCGCACCATACGGTACGCAGCCCGGGGGAGTGAGGCTGTTATCTCAGTACTCTCACCATCGATGGGTTTTGTTGCGGTATCTTAGAGCCTTGGATGGGGCAGTTGTATACTGTGCTGTACTGTATTCGAGTAAATTGTAGCAAACAGTGTCATAGTACAAGTACGGCAGTCTGCTGTAAACACCGCCACTGAAAACCGAGAAACTTACCGTGAGCCTAGAGGCAAACCAAAAGTGACAGCTAGCTTATCCAAAACTCTAGAGGGTTTCCCGTTGATACTAACTTAGTTGCTTATCCATTGGCACCATCAGGTTGGACTGCGAGATTATTATGACTAAGTCTTGATTTACATTAAATACCCGTTTGGACACTTTCTGATCGGTCTTAATCTTTCACCCGAGTATCCCTCTGGTTCCATGTCTAAGTCTAAGGTCCAGTTTTCGGGCACTTTGTCCAATTTACAGAGTGTGGCCCGCTTGTAGGCGGGCCGGGAAAGCCAACTTCTGGGCAAGCAACCCTGAAATCCTCTAATCTGGTAGTAGAGCCTCTTAGACGGAACATTTGCTGATAGCATTGGCCCCGCCGTTTTACCACTAGATTTTCGTACCGAAATCTTCGTCTTTTGTACTGAAAGTGTGTAAAGTTCGGAATAGACGAAGGGATGAGGCACAAATTCGTGGATAAATACTACCACCACCCCCCCCCCTCAAGAGTAAGAGTACTTCATTACATCTTCCTTTCCAATTTCTAACATTGCCATAGCCTTGTTCAAAGCGATCCGCGCTATTAAGGTGGAGTCAGTATGGAGAAAAACAGAACCCAATATCTCAGTCGGAACACCAATAGCTTTAACATTTCCAGCAGCTACAATCAGAGCAACACGCACATCATCGTCTATCCTACCATTTCCATCGATGAGAGATCACAGATTCTATCCTGGCTCTCCCCCCTTGAGGCCTGGAAGAGGCATCATGATGTTGCAGCCAACCGGGTCGCAGGTGTCGGAGAATGTGTGCTCAAAGACAGCGAATTTCAGGCATGGAGGTACAGAAAAGACAACGACTCGGTAGGCGCAGTTCTGTTCTGCTATGGGGCTTCGGGAGCCGGAAAGACTTTCATCTGGTAATAGCTTTAATTCCCGCGATACGCAATCTGTTGCTAACTCACTATGGTAAAAGCTCCCTCACGATCGATACCCTGTGTGACGAGACTGCTGGGTGCAATGTTGGTGTCGCTTGTTTGTACTGCGATTACCGCAGCCAGGAGAACCAAATGCCAACAAACTTGATCGGAAGTCTCCTGAAGCAGTTTGTTGCAGGGCTCCCGGAAGTGCCGTGGGAAATAAGTGAGGCATTTTAGATAGCGAAGGGACAACTCGGGGGGCGGGCTCCCCAACTCCAAAAGATCAATGACCTGTTTCCGAAGGTTCTTGAGCTATATGAGCAGGCTTTTGTATTCATTGACGCACTGGACGAGCTTCATATTGAACACAGGGCCGAGCTTATCCGGTCTCTTCGGCAGATCATCCAGGGGTCATCGAACACACGACTTTTCATCACAGGGAGAGTTCATGTCCAGCAGGAGCTGGATAGACATCTCACGAAGTCACTCTCGATGATCTCCATACACCCGAAGGATGGGGGTCTCAGAACATACCTCGCAAAAAGACTGGACGCCGATCCAGACCCTGATGCTATGGATGACGATTTGAGATGTGAAATATTGACCCATCTTCCCCACCAGTTCTCTGGGATGTAAGTAAGACCCTAGCGTCGTTGATATCCATCAGGTTACCCCAAAGAGCCTACTGACAATGCCTTGAAGATTTCTGCCCATTGCTTTGCAGGCAGATGCTATCCTAGGCGAACCCACCATCTACAGCAGGAGGGAGGCTCTCTATGGGACTGCAGATGTGTTAGACGGTGTTTACTCTGCGACATTCGAAAGGGTTAGACAACAACGCGGGGGCAAGTCAAGACTCGGAATTGCCGTCTTGAGATCTATTTCTAGGGCCGGCCACACCTTGCATGTTGATGAACTGCGCCATTCCCTTGCGGTCAGCGAGAAAAGTCATGATTTAAACGTTAAAACAGTTCCCTCAATCCAGACCCTCTTGAGTTCCTGTCTTGGCCTGGTCACCTTTGATCGTGAGACATCAACCGTACGCCTGGTACATACTACGAGCACGGCACCTCATCAGGATCCTCCTGGGGTCGTACCGAGACCTTCCCCTGTGGCATAGCTGGCCGAGCTTGCTTCACCTACCCTAGACCGCAAACTTAACCCCATTATCCTCAATCTCAAGACACCAAACCGCTATTGTAGAGCACGCCTCTTCGGACGGAGGACATGCCACTACGAGAGAGCTCCAGGGTTCAATGATCTGAGTCCTATGCATCACTAGAATTCGTGTCCGCCAACTATCCACAAAAAAACGATTGAGTTACATTTTGGGATCCCCGACAATGTAAAGAATTAACCTTGATTGGACCTGAGGAGCTTTGTGTAGTATAATGTATTTCTATTTAAATTTTTAGTTGTGCGGGTGCTGTCAATCCTCTCTCACTCATTCACAAATTTGTTTTCCATCTCTTTCCATCTAAAGTTATTTGACACTTCAGAGATGGTAGTCGGTGGTGCTGCAGTTTCATAGCGAGGCTAAAGCACTGTCACCCATTTCAAAGTCATAACCCGCAAGTCCACAATACTATATCCCTTCTCAAACAACTCACCGCCAGAAAAAGCAAACTTATCCCCTCCACCCTTCCCTTTACCAATACCAATCTTGACCCATTCTTGTTCTCAGCCCGTTCGATGCACAAGTACCACGCAAGATATAAAAACTCAACAAAACGATATATATATATTTTTCCTTTTTCCCTTGGAATATATCCTCTATTCCACCCCCATACAATCGGTCTCTAGGGCCGAGTGCTGAGGTGGTTTGACACAGTGTTAGCGGCGAAGAGGGGAGGGGGGGGGGGTTAGCGATAAAAACCAACAAAGGTCTAGGGGCTCAGGTCTGCGAACCCCCCGTTAGAAGGCCTGAAGGGGCCCAGAAAATCTCGACTATTATACTAAAGCATGCCATGATAACTGAATTGAAACTCCGACAGCTAAGCACTGCAACGGCCTTTGCCCATTGCAAATTAGGGACATAAAAAGCTGGCTCGTGCATATGATCAAGGACATAAGCAAAACATATGCTTGGTCAGATATCATATCACAGAGCAAAGAAAAACAATTGTCACCCCACCCATAAATTTACTAGAATCCCACCATGATGGGCCAGGCCGGGTTGGGGGGATTTGCAACTAGGGGGGGGCCAAGCCTAAGCTAAACATCAGCCGAACTTCATCAGAACAGACCCACGCGCCTAACCTCGCTCTCTTCATGTTGTATGCATCGCTTGGGAAAAGGTAGGGGGGAAAGTAATAAGAACGCACACCAGTACTTAACCTCGACACTCGAGCACTGCGGGGGGGCATGAGCTTACTGGGTTCTCATAGGGTTCCGCAGGGTATGATACAGTGCTCAAGTCCAGGTGTTCCATTATGATAGCAGGTATCATACGGTAGACGAGAAGGAGAATTGGGGCAGCCCTATGGCGTGCCACTGTCTACAAGTACCCGAGTGCAGCGGGGCACACCGAAGGGCCGAGGGAGATTAATACGGTAGGGTTTAACTTACCCACCAAAGGGGTAACTATTACTAGCCCCTGTTCGCCACCCGCTAGCTTTCGGTGCCCCGACGAAACTACAAGTAGCATTGTGCCGGCAGGGGGTTGAGAGTGGACTAACGCAGTGCTTGGCATGTTATTTACCCTTCTTCTTGCCCTTAACGGCTAGTTTTGTCAAGGCGCGGGTATCCCAACTGGTATCATAACGTATCATACCGTGGGTTACACTACCGGTAAGTCTTGACGCTAAAACGTGGCAACGGGGCCAGGACGGGCATGCGGTTTCATCGCTGCTTGCTCTAGTCTACCCGTATGGTCATCGGAACGTGGCAAATCGACGAATTCCCCCTCGGCCCGCATGATAGAAACTTTCCCTTTTTTTTTTTTTTCTCCTTGTTCCAAACCCACCACCTAGCTGGCCCTTGCGCGAACCAAAAAAAAAAAACTCTTTGAATATCATACCGGTACTATACTCCCAGTGGACCATTCACCCTGTGTATGGGTATGCATCTTCCGGATGTCATCCTTGGTCGATGCATATCATCCAAAAGGCTTCGTATAGAGCAACAATGAACAGAAGGGTACTCACAGACCATCCACAGTCTCTTTATTCTTCAAATAACCTAAACAAATTTAAAAAAAAATAATTGTAAAGAAATTTGAAGATAACTCAAAGCCTCCAGGTACTTTCTAAAGGAATTCCACAATTTTTGTGGATCAACCGAGTCCCAAAGTGAAGGTTTTAGTGATTTACTCGAGTATTTGGAATTCTTGGCGTAACTCATCACCCGAACACCCCGCCTTTAGTTCGGCCAGACAATGACAGGGAACTTTTCTGGTTATAAAAAATGAAAAACAAAATAGGACTCTAACGGATCATTAGATTTTCTCTTTCGTTTCCTCAAATTTTTTTTTTCTGGATTATTCTTCGCCATTTCATAAAGGACCCAAGGCGAGGAAGTTCTTTGCAATGGACTTTCTTTTCCAAGGATATTTCTCCGCCAATGGTGTCGTGGGTTTTGTAAATTTAGCCATTGCATTCATGGAGTCGAGAGGATTGACCCAGCAGGGGCATTTTTGCCGAAGAAAAAACATCCCCTTCCCCCTCCCCCCGACGTCAGACCAGAGCTTGCGCTAATTAGCTGAGTGGGGATTGGGAAGGGATGACTTGTTCTTTCACATTTGTAACAATACCATTATACTTGGTTCCTCACCCGCTGCTGTTGCCTTTGTTGAGGTGGAGGAGCTTGTTAATGCGGGATCTGGTTGCACCACATAGGCGAGATTCACAAGGTATCACTCGTCCAGTAGACGTCCTGCGCCCTTCTCTGCTAGGCAGGTGCGATAATCCAGATGGTGCGGGTCCCCTCTTACTTAGCCCGAAATATCAGCGGCCCTCTAATTGCATTCCCATGTCACTAAATTTTCCTCTCTTGTGCCGAAAATGCATGCAGTCGGGGAGCTACCTCGTGCTAGTGGATAAATACTAGTGCCCCCCTGGGGAGTCAGAGCATTTGGTCACATCCCCCTTCCCAATTTCCAACATTGCGATAGCAGTTTCCAAAAATCGTCCACCATATCCATGTGCAGGCGGTATGGAGCGAAATGGAAACCAATTTCTCAGCAGGAATACTAATAGCTTTAACGTCACAAGAAGCTACAATCAGTGCAACACGTACCTCATTTTTCGTTCTACTATTGCCACAGATGAGAGATCGCAGATCCTGTCCTGGCTCTCCCCTCTGGAGCCCTGGAAGAGACATCACGATGTGGCTGCTAACCGAGTCGCGGGTGTTGGGGAATGGGTGCTTGATGCTAGCGAACTTCAGGCATGGAGGTTCGGCAAGAACGGGATCTCAGAAAATGCAATTTTGTTCTGCTATGGGGCCCCAGGAGCTGGAAAGACTCTTATTTGGTAATAGCTATAATTCCTCATGTAGGGAATCTATCGCTGACTCAATGACAAAGCTCCCTCGTTGTCGATAACCTGTGTGATGAGATTGCAGGGAGAAATGTTGGTGTCGCTTGTTTGTACTGCAGTTACCGTGGCCGGGATGACCAAATGCCAGCAAACATAATCGGGAGTCTTCTGAAGCAGTTCGTTGCAGGACTCCCGGAAGTACCGGGGGATATAAAGGAGGCCTTTCAGGCAGAGAAAGGGCAACTCGGGGGGCGAGCTCCCCAGCTCCCGAAGCTCCTTGATCTGTTCCCAAAGGTTCTTGCCCTATACTATCAGGCTTTCGTATTCATTGACGGACTGGACGAGCTTCGTATCGAACACAGGGTCGAGTTTATCCGTTCTCTAAGGCAGATCATTCTGGGGTCACCAAACACACGACTCTTCATCACAGGAAGAGTTCATATCCGGCCAGAACTAGATAGGCATCTCACGAAGTCACTCTCCATGATCTCCATACACCCGAAAGACGAGGACCTCACCACGTACCTGACAATGAGACTAGATGCCGATCCAGACCCCGATGCCATGGATGACGATCTGAAATGTGAAATATTGACCCATCTTCCCCGGCAGTTCTCTGGGATGTAAGTAGCACCCTGCCATCGTTGATATTCGTCATGCTATACCGAGGAGCCCACTGACAGTGCCCCGAAGATTTCTGCCCATTGCTTTGCGGGCCGATTCTATCCTAGGAGAAACAACCATCTACAACAGGAGGGAGGCACTTTATCTGGCGGCGGATGTGTTGCATGGCGTTTACTATACGACACTCGATAGGATTAGGCGACAACGCGGAAGCAAATCAAGGCTCGGAATTGCCGTCTTGAGGTCCATTTCTTCAGCCGGCCACCCCTTGCGTGTCGATGAACTGCGTCATTCCCTTGCGGTCAGCGAGAAAAGTTACGATTTGAACTTTAAAAATGTTCCCTCAATACAGACCCTCTTGAGTTCCTGTCTCGGCCTGGTCACCTTTGACCGTGAGACATCAGTCGTGCGTATGGTACATACAACGAGTATGGAACCTCATGGGAATATCCCTGGGGTCGTATAGGGCCTTTCCCCAGTGGCATGGCCACCTGATCTTCCTTCATCTATTCCCGACTACTCCTCAGTCCCATTGTTCGCCATCCCCAAACACAACCCTTCGGACAGAGGTCGTGCGACTGCGAGAGAGTTGCGGTGCCACTACAACAACGGCCTCAATGTTCAGCAAGCTGAGGCCCATGCACCACTACAATCTGCACCTACCAACTCTTCGGAAAGAGCGACCAAGTTACATCTTTCGACCCCCGCCAATGTCAAGAGTCACCCCGGCTAAACCTGAGGAATCTTTTCTAGCATCCTACAATTCTATATGTATTTTTTGTCGTTAAAGTACTGTCAATTTCCTCCAACGCATTCATAAACCGATTTACAAATATTTTTAACCCGACGTTATTACATGTCCCGGAAAATTTGATGAAATAAACGGCACTGCAACTTCATGGTGAGGGTAAAGCACTTTTACCTATTCAAAGCTATAACTCACGAGTCCACATTATTAAAGTAATAGGACAAAGGTTCTGGTTGGATTCCCCGTCTACACCAAAAACATCTACCTTCACCCCCCACTCTGAGAGCCCAGTGCCTCTGGGAGTCTGTCAAAATTCTAGACTATCCCCGTTCTCACTCCTCCGGATACGATAAACACATGCTACACGCTAGACCCTACCACGCTAAACGCAACTACCACAACCGACCCCCCTCCCCCTTTGTATTTGCTATCCTTAGAAAGTCTCGGGTCAGAGCCCCCGGGGCCTCGTGACAAGGAGAGCCAGGAATCAGCACAAGCGACAGCAGTGGTGGAGCTAATGCAGGAGGCCAATGACACCCTGCAGGTGTACGAACAGTTTAAGAAAGCGTTTGATCGACACACACCTGGTGGTCGCTGAGCCAAAGGGAACGAAATAATACTTGAGCATCATGGTGAATACGGCACATCACCCAGGCATTATGGAGCGTGGTAATAATGGGGGTGGTTATAGCGCATGTCGGCGAAGGGTCCAGCGAGTAGTGCGATAATAATACATGTTCGCAATGGTGAGTTTTTCCGTCCTCTGTTTGTATCCGTCCATCCATCTACACTCCTGCAGACTGTCGTGAAAACTGACGATGACGTTTACCGGTGGTAGTGTTTGTTTGAAGTTCCGGCGCTGGTATACCTGACCCGGTTTCAGAGGACAAAAATGTTTGCGCACCCGTACTGGGTTATTGGGGTTAATACTATATTCCGGTGTGTTTGCTCGTACTTATTTCCTCGCTTCTTACGCTCAAGGGGAAACCGATTGGACATAGATTGTCTGGTTCGCGGCCTTCTGTCGCTGGCCACACTAACGGCGGGATCCCTGATGGAGAGGGGAAAGAGAAGGATGAAAAGTGTAGGATCAAGACGGAGGGTGGATGTGCATTATTTCCCGCGGGAACCGGTGAGGACCCCAAAGCATGTAAGATGAAGCAAGCAGCCGTCGGACTCGGTGAGATTCTGTGGTAAACACCCCACTCTCACCCTGCACACCGTTCATTCCACGATTCCATTTTTTCCTCATTAACTTGATGCAGGTTTTTCTGGTTTGGAACTACTGCGGTCGCAGGCTATGCCGCTTGGTATTTCCGCCAACACAGCGTCTCCCCATTCGAAGACCTAGTCCGGCAGGACATAACATTGAGGAAACCACCAAGGGCGCCTTTAGTTCTAACGACGAATATGCCCTCATTAATAAAGGCCTGGATGAGGACGACGGTGACAGCAGATTCTCCTCCCATCACGAACATAGTGGAAGCGTGACCAGCCGCGATACTAGTTACGATGCTCACCCCGATAACCCTATCCCCCGGGGCGGCGAAGGAAGCGCGTATACCGATAATGGAATCGGAGGACACGGACCAGTGCCAATGGGCGAGAATAGAAAAACCCCCTCGGGGTTAAGCATGCCCATCGCTACGGATGAGGATTATAGCTACAGGGGAGCGACAGCGAAATAGGGATGTTTTCTCCGTTTCCTTTTGCCTTCCGGTATCTTTTTCCATTTTCTTTCATTTCTTTTCCTGGCTAGGGTTTCCTTTTGGCTCCGGTGCGGATGGGATGGGTTATCTCCTTCTGCGTTTTATATATCCTTTTGCGGCATAGAACAATGGAAAATGGCTTTTCAACTTGTATAACATTGAGTACAAACGGGGGATTTCTTGCATTGGGTTGGCGGCCGATCTGAACAGGGATTTGATCAGATGAAGGAACCTGGGGAGGAGGAAGTCGTTGATATATAGCTATTAGCTTCCTAATCAGGGCTTCGTGCGGCCATTCCATATCACTGGCTTTGTGCAGACGTGTCATATCACGAGTCACTGATGCCCACACCAACATCCATGCCTGCCCCAACTACCGCGGTACCCAGACCGATGCAGATTTCGTTCCGGCGGATGCCGTTAGCTTGATTGTCACGATCGTCACCGTGCATCTCGTACCCCCCATAATAGCCATGTCCGCTCTCGTCCTCGTCATCCGGATTGGGACGTGGTGGTGGTCTATTCTATAGCTTCACCCAGCTCTATGCTGGTGGGGGAGCAAGTCAATACATAATCCATGAGGGTAGTCTATGCTTTCCTAGTTAAATAACATTTTAAACCTTTGAGTGTGTATCGGTAAAATATACAAGTATCGGGATGGTATCATACCGTACTATGCAATAAAAGATATCACACGGCCACCAATACCTTTGCTTAACCACCTCACCTAGGTTAACCGTTGAATCGTAACCTTTTGGTTTTGACCAACCTCCTAATCATTAGATGGGGCTGATTGCAGGAAATGCAGCAACCTACGGTAATACCACGCTGCGCCAGACTATAGAAGTATTTTTCTGGGAAGCCTCGATGAATATGAAGAGTGGCACCTGTATTGACCTCAGGCAAGGGGTGTCTGACTGACCCCCAGGCGAGTGCCAGGCACCAATATGGGATATGGTCAACCCCGATACAGGGTGTGACGAGCTGGTGGAAAAGGTCTTGACCTGCTTATCACCCAGGATCAGATAATCGAACCCTGAATCCTCTACAGACCGAGTGACCCTCTGTGATGCTACGGGGCTATCGAGGTATTGACCTCCGGTAACCCCCTCCGTTAGTAGCCAAACTCCCCCAACAGCTGGGCGATGGGCTACATTACCCCCTCTGATATCCGGCGAATGGCTGGGTCTAGCAGTCTCTCCTGGAGCCTAATACCGTACCTCGGGGTATCTAGCGTGTGGACCAATTACTCCAGGTATTCTAACAAGCTAGGCCCTACCCTGGCCGCAAGCTCTGTTGGTATGCTCGGTCCCCAGTCGGCAGCTTGGGGAGTATGCCGGGGGGTCATCCTAAGTTTAGGGGGGCGGGCAGGAAGCTATTGATGACCTGCTGGTGATGCCTGAACGGATTATGCATCCTCACGTCCCTGTAGCATATATTCGCACCGTGGGTCCAAGCTAATATGTGGCTGAGTATGGTCTCAAGAATCCTGGTTTACTAAGGGAAATTCCTCACCGGTCTATGAAATCTAATTATCGGGATACGAACGTGACCAAACTGCGCTCCCGGGAGACTAAGGGCAGGGAGAGCCAGAGCACGGTGAAGCAAAATATGAGACTAAATAACAGATGTTGCGGATCTTTCCGAAGGCGTTACGGAGCTGCAGGACACGTTCAACGGCTTGAGCAACGAAATATGGCATGGATAGGGGCGACGATAGAATGGTAGTGGTTAGATATAAGATACGGCGATGGCACAACAACCTTTAGGTGAGGAAGGAGGATACCAGTATTTGTTTCGCACTCGGCTAACTAACGGAAAGGACAGGAGTACATAAGAAACTAAACATCGCTCCCCTGTCCTTCCACTATTCACTACACATATCCATCCTCCTCCACACATGTCTCCCTCCCCCTTTGGTACTCCTAAGCTAACAATGGAAGGGCCCTCTCAAAGAACTCTCACTGCTTCTGAGCCTTCACGCATCCGCTACTTCCAGCTTGTTTCCTTCCGATGGCTTCGATGCTTTCCAGCGACAAACAACGATGCCGGATAACGATGACCTCTTTCCCATGCTCGTAGCATCTACTGGATGCTAGTACTTTCCAATGATGATAACCTTCTTCCGACGGCTGTAGGTGATGACTTTCCAATGGCTACGGGTAAGGATGACAGAGAGTGACGGCGGAGAACAACAGCAACAGCAAGCATACTGAGCAGCTATGGCCTCCAACATTAGCACGGGAATACGAAAGCAGAAGGAGACACCTGGTAGAGAATGGATGTGTGTGGTGATAGTTGGAAGGATCGGAGGATGGCACCATAGCGCTTTACATCTCCTGTATTTAGCATGGTGCCTGCATGGTTAAACCTTTTGGATACTATTTCCTAGGGGATGGTATCAGGAAGGGTTTACTGCCAAGCCCATGGTATTCAAAAGCGTTTCTCGTCTGTGCATATCGTGATGTGTGGCGGGCCGAGTAATGGGGTTACACTCTTGTAGCTGTTTTCTTAGTTAAGCACTCCACACCCATCCATAGATAAACACATCTATAGATGAACACAACCATACACACCTCCAACCGGTACACAACTGAGTGATTCTTTTCACCACCATTACAAACCAAACTTCTACCATTGCCCCAAGTTCAACAGGATTTATACGTTTGACACCATGCAGGACCTCCATGATAAATTGTGGGAAAAACAGTTACAGGTTATCGAAGATCATACATTCTCCATTCCCTACCTGGAAGACAGCTTCCCTCTAGGACATAAGGTCAACCTTCAGGAGGTAGGAGATGAGGCCTTTCCAGATCCAAAATTCACAAAAAGAAAGGATAAGAAAGTGTTCAAGGTGCTCAAGGTTAGGTCAGAGCCTGCGTGTAAGTGGAAGTGACTTCTTGTCTATAAAGAGTTTGAGACTATTGAACACGATCTATTGCAGATCAAGTTGGACAAATGGTCAAACATTGACTCCGAGACTGGGAACCCAGTGGAAGACTTGAATCTCGATTTCAAAATGGTTGGTCAACCCGGTTCAGGTGTGTAGTATTTGTATTAGTTCTTTTCTGACATCTTTTCTGACAGATATACAGGAAAATCATTTTTTTCTTTCTTACCTCCTTGTGCACAGGCTTCTGGCTGGTCAACGAACTGCCTTTCACTTCAATGATGGCGAGTGCTATTTGTTTAATAGCAATTCCTGCGGTATAAAGACCGATGCCAATTATCTATTCTACCTTCCTATAGGTCAAAAGCAGTCACTTTGGATCCTGACAGATAAGGTGCTTGAAGATGCAAGATAGACTAAGAGTTATGATTAGTTTGTGGTGCTGGCAGCCTTGCCGGTTAAGGTAAAAGCTTCAAATCAGTAGAAGAAGGATAGGAGTGTTGCGTCGCACTATAAGGGCAACTGGGGATAGGATGAGATCATGTCTGCTTTCAGGTACTAGTTCTTCCCTCCCACTAAGCAAGGTATGAGCTAACCGACCTACTCTACAATAGTCTAGCAAGGTCCAAGCCCAGTACTGCACATCAAATCGCAATACTCTTCACAACCTTCACATCTTTGAGTGCAGTTGCCAGGACCTGCTTACAGTCAATCTCCATGAGGAATGTCAGTGCCTATTATCATACCCTCGATATCTATCTGAACAAAATAGATGGTGAAACAGATACATTCATTGCAGGGGCGGGTTTCCAGACAGTGAAGAGTAGTGTACATCGGCGCGCTTCACATAGGATCACTATTATGCATCTGAGCCATAATAGGCTGTCATGTGAAACCTAAATCTCCACGAGATGGATTGCCCACAAAGTCTATGAGAAGAGACAGATGAAGTCACAATTGAGGTGTTTCGAGCTCTACAATCAGCTCGCCCACCAAGGCCGGCTCCGAACCATGGCTGGCTGGATTTTCGAGGCATATGCACATGACTGGTTCAGAAATGGTGGAACTTTTGAGACTGCTGAACATCCGATTAGAGACCACAACACCCCACCCCTCAAATTCGAGACATGTCAGTCCTTATCCCTTAATTATTTCATGAATGCTAGCAGTTTAGCCACACAGGTTCGAGTTAAGGGTGGCAAAGGTATCAGGCAAGATGTGATCAGAAAGTATTTCTTTCCTTATAACGCCAACTTTGAATCGGTTGATAGACTTGTGTTTAGCGCTTTGGACACATTGATTCTACTTCAAATCACTATTGCCAAGAGCCACAATATCAAAGCTGGTGGGGTGCAGAAGCTTTGCGAATCATTGCTGACTATCAACAATATACACATTATTTTCATTATCCCTGAAGACTATCAAAGTGAATACTCAAGAGCTCAGAGCATACCAGAAGCTAGAGATGTTAGGCCAAAGGCAAGGAACCTGAAGATCAACCAGTTCCAACTAGTTCTCAAGGGGAAGATAATGGAATCGATGGCCCTTGGTGGGCCTTTTAAGGTGCTGGATGGGGGTGGAGATCAGGATAAAAGTGGCAGTTGGGACCGCAATGGGAGGGATATGGTGACAGGTGGCACACAATGAGGTGTGATATATAGTGTGCTGGATGCTGTGGATGCTGGTTCATGTTGTGAATTCTTTGTACAGATGGCTATAGACTTAGTCTCTGGTTAGTGGGGGTGAGTTCTGTTTGGGGTTGGTGCTTAATTCGTGTTTTGTGGAAATCGCTTTTGCGATTGCTCCTTCCCCTTTTTCACTCTGCCTGCCACTGTGTAAAGCACACCTTTTTTCCTTTTCACTTCTTTAACCTTGAGGAGACAATCACTGTAAGAGGGGACATTTTTTCTTGTAAACAGCATACCGGTAGCATAAAATTCACCCATGAGCATATCGTTTGTTCACTGCAAAATTTAACCTACGGTACTATCATTGCAGTTAGTGATCACAAGCGGGCACTCCGGACCATTGCCTAGACCATAGGTCGGTAGTCTGGCTAGTCCGGACTTGGTTTTGAAGAGCCCGGGCCGGTCTAGCCCAAGTTCTCCGCTACTGCCGAAACCCGGCAGCATCCAGGCAACCGCCAGTCTGTGATTGCCTTGTGTGTGGTTGCGCTTGTCTAAACTAACTACTATACAGAAACACTCTCCCGGCTGCTAAACTACCGTACCCTATGAGATCGCCCTAACCCACACCGGAGTATCGTACCCGTAATACGGTACTCTGGCAGTAGGGATGACTAATCAGGGCTTGGAGCTTGTCGGGCTGGTGTAGTACTCAGCTGACAAATGCCAAGATCTGCACCGCCACCATGTCAAGGTTTACACGTGAAAACCTTTCATACCATGCGCTTGGCGGTAGACCCTTTCGTACTTGTATCCGGAAGGGTTTAAGGTTTAGACCATCCATCCATCCTCCCTCCCTCTCGCCTCATCACGCACCCGCCCATCCCCATTCTCACCCCTCCGAATACGATAAACACATGGCAAAGACTTGGACAGTAGTACACCATCGCACAATAGGACTTGTTGGTGAGGACGAAAGATCTCCCTCCGCACATCTCTGCATTCTCATTCCTGTAGATGGTATGAAAAAAATTAACCTATAGTATTCCGAAAGTTGTGAAGCCGCCAGGGAGATGCGAGTTGAACAGGGAGGTATTTGGTTGCCATGCACGGTGCCGGTACTCGTGCCAAGGTTGCAGTTAGGGCGCTGCAACCCCCGAAAATTCGCTGGCTCAGCTTTCGGAGGCAGTCATCCTGAGTGCCCGACAGCTCAACGTCAATTTGCAGCTCAACATCAATTTGTGGCTCAATACAATTTTGTGGCTCAATGTCACTTTGTGCCTTAATACAATTTTGCAGCTTATCATCACTTTGTGGTTCTATACAATTTTGTAGCTCATAGTAGTAACTTCTAATGTTAATATTAGTTAATAGCTAAATACAATTATGCAGCTTAATATTATTGTAGGACTTTATAAAAGATCAAAGTATAAGCTATTTAAATAGTTCTATATAGGTTCTCTTCCAAAATCTAAATCCATTGCCTCATACTCCTCTCATACCATAATTAGTTATGGCATCTTCATCTACTATCATTCCACCAAGCCAATGTATCGAGCCATACAAAGATATTGAGGTATGCATTCAGGCAGCAATTACCTACTTGGAAGAAACAGGAAATGAGACACTGAATATTTCAGCAATTGCCTGCAAGTTCGAAATTCCTGAAAGACGATTACGAACCTAAAGCGTATGGGAGATGATCTACAAATAGACATAGGTGATTTATCACCCACCTTTCGGTGTAAGTTGAAGAAAGTTCTCTAGGGTGGATTAGTACAAGCACAATCTGGTGCTTTGGCAATGAAACACTTGGAAGATACACCGGCTGCAGAGCAGGCTCGAAATGCCCAGTGTAGAGCACAGAGTCGAAGACAAGTACAAAAAGGAGGTGTCCTGTATGCTTCTGAAGCATGACAAATGGTAAAAAGAAGAGAGGATGCGGAGGTTGAGAAAGCAGAAATGCAATTATGTCGTGCACAAAATGCTAAAAAACGGGCTCAGAAAGCTGAGCATAAGGTATTTCTGACTGAGTTGAAGGCAGAGGTGAAGCAGAGAAATCTGAATCGAAGTTATAAAAAAAAGGTATCAAGATGATAATTCTAGGTATTAAACGTCAAGTGAGACTGGGAAAAATAAATGTGAAATAGAATATCATATATACTAAAATTACAATAAAACTTATATTATACTCTATTAAAATACACATAACCTTAATTTAATCTTGAAGCTAGAAGTAAGTACTAGCGGTGAAATTGTGTTAAGTCACAAATTAAGGTTAAGCCACAAAGTGACATTAAGCCACAGTGTGACGTTGAGCCACAAAATTGTATTGAGCCACAAATTGACATTGAGCTGCAAATTGACGTTGAGCTGTCGGGCACTTAGGATGAGTGCCTCTGAAAGCTGAGCCAGCGAAGTTTCGGGGGTTGCAGCGCCTTAGCGCTGCAACCTTGGCTCGAGTACTTTATATCCCCCCACATCAGTTACAACTCTCGCCGCTTGAAGCAAACTTATCCCCACCGTCCCAACATTCCGGCTCCCTTATCAGACCCTTTGCGCAGCTAGGCTTCGCAATGCTAGGTAGAAGATCAGTTGCTGTATAGCCTTCGTGCTCGTTAGCTTACCTGAACGTTAAAACCCAATTCTGTTCTACCATCCTTTAGAATACATCCTTCGAACTCTTTGCTCAAGGGGTCTATTATGACACCAGTCCCAACCTTCACCCATTCTTGTTCTCAACCCTTTCGATCCATAAGCGTCATACCCACAATTTATTATCTTCAAAATTTAATTGAGTATGATAATATTTTTCTTTCCTTTTCCTCTAGAGTATGTGTACCACCCCACCCACGTACAACAGTCCCCTACGGCTGCATGGTTAGTGGAGCAATTTGAGGTGGCGAATTTGCGGTACGATTCTCAAGGAGATTTTTGGGCCCGGTGATAAACTTCACCCTCCCCACCATGCATCATCGGTGGCGCACGGCCACCGCCGATTCCGCCCACGAATTCCCGGAATTTCCCCTCAAAATCCGATGCTCATCCCTTGGCCGGCCTAGTCCGGCTAAATGCTTGGTTAGGTAAGCCAAGCTTGTCCTAGAACGATCCGGGCCTTGCGGCTTGATGAGAATATTGAAACCTGCCCAAAAACCGTCAGCCTTGGGAGTGCCGGGCGTTGTGGGCAAGCCTGTCGAGCCATCCTTTGATTGGCTCCAGGGCCAAACAACCGCTCCGTTAACAGTATTTGGTCCAGCCACGGCGCCAAGAGTTCGACAGACTTTTTTCCCTTACCAAAAATTGGTGGATCCGACCCATTGCCGCGGAATCCGCGCTGCACACACGCAATTCCGGCCAACCAGACGAGAGCTCGACAGATTTTTGCGCACACTCGGGTACAGTACAGTGCAGTGCAGTACGCATTCAAAATGTAAGGAAGAAGCTTATCATCGCCAAACCTAGCCCTGTCAAACGGCTACTGGTTTAAATGTTTTGGACCAACCGTGCAGGCCCCCCCACTGGGTGGGATGGCATGCATTTACTGACCTGCCATAGGGTTTCGCAGGGTGCCGGTGCTTTTCATCCTCTGCTCCAGTACCGGTATTCCTAGAATTTCCAACCTGGAAGATAGCCCGGTGCGCGACACTTTCTGCAGAGCGCTGGTCGATCTACTGGATATGATAGGTTACAATACTCGAGCAGACAGCGTTTCTCTTCTATCTCAATTGGGTTCACTCGAGTACCGGTGCAGTAAGTTACATCATACTTTCCGCATCCTCTCGTCCGGTGTAGTGCGAGGTCACAGTCCATCGAATACTCGAGTACACATAGCCGTAGCGTGGTCGACGCACCATCTCGCTCGCGAGAAATGCAAGGGGGAAGCCCTCCCACACCGGGTATGAAGGCTAGGTCTATCGAACTCCCAGTTGGTTCGAGGGCCTTCTCCTAGATCACTCGGATGCTCCATCCCGGCATGAGTCCTACTTTTTTAGAATTCCGCCGATTGCACGGAAATCCCATCGGTTGCACGGGTACACTTGTCAACCATCATCCTGCCACACACCCAAATTAAGACATTTGCTTAATACTCAAATAAGTGAATCCGGGCGCACAAAAAAGAAGCAGAATAGCTAACTACTTCTACCCAATTTCCCAAAGCCAAAGAAATCTGTTAATATATTACCTAACTAGAAGGAACAAGAGAACGACAAAGAGAAAAGCTATAAGGAAAGTGACGTAAAGAAAGATGTGCCTGGTGATTCCCTCCTTCGGTTTTTGCTGAAAGACCTGTTCCACTGGTGGAGGCATTGGTGGGGTTTTCGCTGCCCTTGCCGTTGGGGATGGTAGCCACCGATATGCCCCGGTTTAAGGCAGGTAGACCTGCCCCTGCCTGGAGGTGCCCGCTGAGAATATTTGTATCTAAGTCACTTGCACTTGTGATAGCGGAGTAGACGTAGTGAACAAGATATATCTTTAAGACTCATAGATTAATCCAAGCTTGCATGTTCTTCTAACTGAAAGGAAAAATACACCCCTATTTATACCCTTCTATGGTTACGCGAACACTGACTCATACCAAGGAAATCTATAAAACCTGCTAGAATCTTCTAGAATAACAAAAGGTCATGTGACTGTGTCACATGACCAACACAGTCACACCACAGTACAGGAATAAGATACCGTAATTTTGAACACTTCCCCTACAGTTCCATTCCCAGTCTATTAGAAAACCCTTCAAATGTCACCTTAACTAATCCCTTTGTACATGTATCTGCCAAATTATCTTCTGTTCTAACTGCTATCACATCTATCTTCCCCGCTTCCCATAGCTCTCTAGTGTAATGGGGCTGAACACCAATATGTTTCGTTTGGTCAGAAACACCCGCGTTTTCAGTAAGCTTTATGGCTGCTGTGTTGTCATAGTATACGATCGGCACAGTCTCAATTCCCATATGTGACATTCTGCGGCTTACCCAGACACTTGGTCAAGCGGCCAATGCGCGTGTGACGTATTCGGCTTCTGTTGTAGATGTTGCTATGGTTTTTTGTTTCTTTGATCGCCATATCGTGGTACTTCTATAGACTTGTACGATCAGACCGGTAAACTATTTTCTGTCTTCGAGATTTGAGGCGAATGAAGCATCACTAAAGATCTTCAATGAATGATCCTTGTTGTCACAGTTGTATCATAATCCCTTGGTCTTGGTTTCTTTTAGATACCTTAGTACCCTTTTGGTGGCAGTAAGATGTGTGGTAGTAGGCTTTAAAGAGAATTGGCTGAGGAAAGCAGTAGCACGTGCGATGTCAGGTCTTGTAGCGACAGCAGCGTACATCAGCAATCCAATGATAGACTGGTATTGTCATTGATCGCATAGTTGATCATCGTCTTTTGCTTTCACAAGTGTAGTATAGACTTCGATAGGAGTGGCAACCAGTTTGGCTTCGCTTAGGTCAAATCATTTGAGGATCTCACTAATATATCGTTCCTGGTAGATTTTGAAATTGTCTTGCAAGATTTTGATATGCATACCTAACAGTAGTGATGCTTGTCCAGAGTCCATACATTAAAAATGGGATTGTATGTTGTCAATACATGTATTGACTAGTGAGGGCTTTTCAGCTATTAGTATATTGTCAATGTAAATGCAACAAAAGAGCTTTCTTGCTACAACAATACATGGGTCGAAGTCGGTAACTTTGAGGTGCATGGTTTCGAGAGTTTTGGTTAGTCGTTGGTGCCATAGTTGTGGGGATTGGTTGAGTCCGTAGATGGCTTTCTTAAGCTTCCAGACCTTGCCTGGTTTGCGATACCCTTCTGGGAGCTCTAGGTAGGTTTTCATGTCTATGTTGCCATAGAGGAAGGTACTTTTAATATCGATTTGTTGGAACTTATAACCACGTCTGATAGCTACTCGTAACAGGAGTCTCAGGAATTCTAACCGAGCAACTGGGGCATAAACCTCTTCATAGTCTTCGCCCGAGGCTTGGTTGAAACCTTTTGCGCAGCATTGTGCTTTCCAATGTTCGATAATACCATCCTTCTTAACTTTGGCCTTATAAACCCATCGTCCTGTTAATACCTTTTTTCCACTTTGTTTTTCCACTTCTACTCCTACTTCTGGTTTTCTCAGTACCTTCATCTCTTTATTCCTGGCATTCTGCCATTTGTTTCTCTCCTGTGATTCTATGGTCTCTCTATACATATTGGGGTCTGGTATATAATACAGGAGACCAACACCTTTATGTCTTTGAAGATTCCCTTCTTCATTACGAAGCCGTTCATCAGGCTCCTCTCTTCTTTCTTGAAGAAGCTGCATATCATCCTTGGTTAGGCCTTCCAGCTTACAACCCCGTTTGTTTCCTTTTATTTGACGCTACAGAGACCGTATCTTCTTCTCTATTTGAAGTCGGTCCTCGTCTCATGCTTTCTGGGTCTGAGTTCGTTCACGAGTGGAACGATGGGGTGCTGGGGGTGCTGAGGAGGAGGTATCTGGAGGAAGTATTAGTGCTGACTGGAATTCGCTGGGCATAGAGGTATTCGGAGCTGGTGGTAATAGTATTGTCAGTCTTAACGGGCTAGTTGTCCCCTCCTCATCAGCAGGTTCCGATTCACTAGTTTTATCCGACTTTTCATTCTCTTCTCTTACTATTGTTTGTTGAAGATATTTAAACGATACCCCTTTTGTCTTTCCAAATTTCACATCCCTTGCTTCGATTACAATATGCTGTTTAGGTATGTAAATACGGTAAATCATCGGTCTGGCAGTGTAGCCGACTAGGTGACCTTCTTCTGCTGTCTGGTCAAACTTTCCTCATTTCTCAGCTGGGATATGTACTATGACATCGGGGAACCAGGGATGCAGATGACCAATCGTGGGTTTAGTTTTAGACTGTTGTTCGAAAGGTGTTGTTTCCATTGATGAATGCCAGCGATGATTGTAGAGGTAAGCCGCGGTGGAATATGCTTTACCCGACAATGACTTTCGTTCAGGTGGCATCATACATCGTACCATTGTTGTGAGGGTACGATTTAGCCTCTCTGCGACTCCATTTGATTCAGGGTAGTAGGCTGGTAATGTGGTGTGGATGACTCCTTTTGTGTTAAAGAATTCAGACACTTTCCGGTTAAGGTATTCGGTTCCTTGGTCGCTATGCAATCGCTTGACTCGTTTACCGAATTGAGTAAGTACTATTTCCTAGTAGTGTTTTATGGCAATTCCTGCTCCATCCTTCGCTTTTAGTAGGTAAATCCAACAATACCTGGTATAATCATCTACAAACATCATGCAGTAGAGATTCTTTCCCAGTGTGGATGTGGACATTTGACCACTAAGATCAGAGTGGATTTTGTCGAAAGCTGACTTGGTTTCAAGGTCTTTTGACTTTGGTTTTACATGTGTGGTTTTGTTCTGATTGCATGTTGTACAATGAAAATCTGATGGAGGAGCAATAGGGGTAGCATCCTTGCAACAATCCTTACTCACACTCGGATGTCTAAGGGCTTTGTGCCGTTCTTTGCAAATGGAGACAAAAGACTTCTCATTACTCATCCTAACATACCACAACCCACTTTTCTTATCTGCAACCATGAAAATCCTCCTTTCCTTCTCAAACACCCTTCTTTCTTTTCCTACCGTAACCTTTACTCCAACATCGTCTAATCAGGATTCAGATACCAAAGAGTATCGAAATGTGGGGACATACAGTGCTCGTTTGAGGATAACTGTATGTTTAGTTCCGTCCAACAGGCGCCCGTGGAGGTAAGCATCTCCGGATGCAGTTGCCTGGTGAATTCTACAGTCTGCTATTACTATCTTTTTGGAGGAAGGCGTAAGACTTTAGAAGTCACCTGAATTGGGTGATATGTGGTTCGATGCTCCAGAATCACATAACCATTCCACTGAGACTTCCACGGTTGTCGTACTGCAGACAACCTCTTCCTCTGGTGTAGGAGGTTCCCTGGATTTCGCCATGAGAACCATAACTGTTACATCCGTAATGGCTGCCATGTTTGGTTTGTTGTCCCATTTCTTCTTCGCAGCTTTTTCCCTTGAAAGACCTCAAGATTTGTTGGTATTGTGGGTATTGCTTTTCCCACCTCTTGCTACACACCATGCACAACACATCTGTTTCTTGTTCTTGCAAGGTGTAACGGGGGCACCCCTAGGAAGATAGATCCCAAGGTTGCGACCGCACCAAACAACTTCAAACTTATCGCCAAAAGTTCACACATATGTAAGAGTAAAGTAGACGGTAAAACTTAATATCGTTAAGCCTGACGCTTCACTCAATTAAGGTCTCGAGAGGATTGATTGTTGGAGTAGGAGAGTTCTCGCATAGACTTTCAGGTAGTTTTATCTTATGCCAGAAACTCCCCCATCAGTTTACTCCAACTATTCGAGCACACCCTTCTCCGCTAAGGGCGGTCCGACACGTCTCCTGACACCCCCTTCGGGCATGTATGTGTCGACCCGCTCTAGTCGGCGTTCACCATATGTGCATATCGTTTCTGCGGCGCATTTCCATTCTGCCCGCCGGAGTGAAAACCTCTGCGCATCGGGGACTTGCCAGTGGCTAACTGTCAAGACCCCTTGCTGAACTAGACTATCTATGACACCCTTCCCATGCGCGTTGATTTCTTCTTGACGCCGGAAGCTACCGTGAGCGGTTTATCTATCTACTATTTACGAGTCTCGGGCTTCCGGTGTCTTCCGCAGGGTACGGTGGTCCAGGAGTGATCCAATGGGCGCTACCCATGACCACTACCTCGGATACACCTTACCTGCGGTAGGAATCATGCTTTTAGTGTCTCTGCACTTCCCTCTCAGAGCCTATGGCGTTGGGGACATCCTTGGGCGTGGTAGGTGCAAAACGTTCCCAGTCGTCCCGGCACCACCCGGGACTACCTTCGGGACCCCCACGGTTAACTCCCGTTAACTCCGTCAGTTTTGGTCCGTTTTACTCCGAACAACTTGGAGGAGGTACTCCACCTTCCACCCTATGCCCCCTTATATATCCTGCGAACAGCTTACGGTCGACCGGACGGCAGCAACGTATACGGTGTTGCAAGCGGGTCTCCAAAGATCCTCCTTTGCTAGACTGCACACAACTACGCAACCGTTTGCCCATGACGTCCGGGCCTCAAGGCGGGGCCGGAGGGGCATGATAGGAATAATGTCTTCAATTTACAGCTTCTTCGTAGCTGCGTAGCTCGCCCAATAGCATCTCCCGGAACCCCAGATTCCAGTATTATGCATGGCTTCGTGTGACAAACATTCCAGTCATTTTTCCCAAACTCCCCGAGGGACTTCGTATTGGCAGGTAGGGTAACTCAGGCCCTTGAACAGGGTAATCCAAGCCTCAAGGCAGGGTAACCCTGTTCTGAGGGTAGGGTAATCTTGTCCGGTGGACAAGTGGATTTTCTCCTGTTACCCTATCTATCCCACTTCCGGGGATAGACACACTCGGCCTTTCTCTAGTTACCCAGCCTAGCTGTGTATTGGCCCTTCATAGGTCCCTAAGTACGCTGACACCAACCTTGGGCGTAGCCATGTACCTAAATACTTGTGTCCACTAAGTCTGCTCATCTCGGAGCCCGGGCCATCGGGTCTCCGTAGGTCAAGTACTCACTTGCCTGCCGGTTCCTACCAGTTCGCCTCCGGGCTACCTGTATGGGTGTAGGTTCCGGCTGCCATAGCTCACGTATGCTGGGTCGTTACATCACTCCCCTCTTCTCTACGGTCCGTCCCAGACCGTTTAGCGTCGTCTTTTGTTTCCACGACTCGATTCCCCCAAGACCCGATGGTCCCTGGGCTTGGACGGATATCTTTGGTGGAAATCTAGCATGGCCTGTAAGCCTGTCCCTTCTAGCATCTCATAGGGCTCCCATGAGTTCTCCTCAGCTCCATAGCCTTCCCATGAAACCAGGTACTGGACAAAGCGCGACGGAAACTTCGCCTTTGTTCCACCATACCAGCGACTGTCCACAACAGCTTCGATGACGTAACTGGGCTCATTGTCCACGAGCTCTGGGGTAGGGATCTCCTTGATCCTACCCGATTCCGGATCCTCGCGATAGGGTTCCAGCAGCGTGACATTGAAAACCGGGTGGATGCTCCATCGGGTGGGCAATTGGAGTTCGTATGCTCGGGTACCCACCCGACGTTTGACCACGAAAGGGCCAAACATCCGGTGGTCCAGCTTCTCCATGGGACGCTTGGTGCGGATGTTCTTCCGGTTCAACATCACGCGGTCCGCTTTCTTAGCCCGCCCAGCAGCCACATCTTCCAAGGTAACATAGTCCGGGGATGGCAGCCGTTTCTGGTCATGCCATTTCCGCTGCCTTTCCTGTGCCCGTTTAATCGTTTCTCGAATCTGTTGCCAGGTTCCTTCCCATTCCTTAACCAAGAGTTCACTACTTGGGTGTATCCCTTGGTTGTCAGACACAACACCCGACCAGTTTGTTCGTGGGTTGAACCCATAGTTGATCTCAAATGGTGACAACCTGGTGGATTCTGATGTTGAGGTGTTATACGCATACTCCGCAAGGGGTAGCAGCGAGACCCAGTCATCCTGTTGATAGGAGCAGTAACTACGCAGGTACTGCTCCAGTGTCTGATTAACCCTCTCGGTTTGCCCATCAGTCTCTGGGTGGAATGCAGTCGAAACGTTTAGTTTCACTTGCAGCAAGTGCATCAGACTCATCCAGAACTTGGATGTGAATCGGCTATCTCGGTCGGAGATGATTGACTCTGGCAGTCCATGAAGGCGCCAAACCTCCTTCAGGAATATCAAGGCAAGCTCCTTGATAGGTACCTCAGTGGTCAGGGGTATGAAATGGGCCATTTTCGAAAACCTGTCTACTATGACCCAGATCTTGGTATACCCTTCGGACTCTGGCAGCGCGACAATGAAATCCATTGAAATTGCTGTCCAAGGCCGCATAGGAACATCGATAGGTTCCAGCAGCCCGAACTTCTTGTGCCTGATGGATTTATTTCTTTGGCATGCATCACATGTCCGCACATAGTCAGTGATGTGCTCATCCATCTTAGGCCAGTAGAAGTTAGCCCTCACCCTGCCAATGGTTTTGTAAGTCCCGAAGTGTCCCGCGATTCGGGAGTCATGTTCTGCCTTCATGATTGTCTGCTTCAGATTCTGACCCTTGGGAACATACCACCTGTTCTTGTACAGGAGTAAGCCCTTTTCCGTCGTGAAATGTCGGTCGACCTCTTTGTCACCTGCAGCTGTTGCCTTCAGGATCCTTAAGTACTCCTGGTCTTCGCTTATCGCTACCCGCAACTGATCCAAAAAGGACGACTTGAGCCGAAATCCCTGGCACACTTGCAACACCTGTGGTCGCAAGATGTCCCGTTCCTGGCTCCCGACCCACTGTCCGGGGCGAAAAAACGACTGTGGCGGAAAATCACTCCCCCCTTCAGGGCGGTAGTCCCTACGCCGCGACAAAGCATCCGCCTTCTCATTCAACCGTCCTTCTCGGTAAACCACCTTGAAGTTAAATGGTTGCAGGAATTCAGCCCAGCGGTGCTGCCTTCGGTTAAGGACCTTGGTACTATTAAAGTACTCCAAGTTCTTATGATCCGTATAGATCACCAATTGGTCCGTTACTGAGCGCAGCAGATGATCCCATTCCTTGAATGCCGCCACGATGGCAGTCATTTCCTTATCATGGACATCATAATTGATCTCTGCTGGGTGAAACTTCCTACTATGGTAGGCCACCGGATGCCATCTCTCATCCTCACATAACTGGGAGAGAACGGCTCCTAATGCAAAGTCACTAGCGTCGGTTTCTAGCCGTGTTGGCCGTTCAGGGTCAAAATGTGCTAGGATAGGTTTGGACGTGAACGCTTCCTTTAAATGATTGAAGGCCTGCTCACATGCAGGTGTCCATTCCCATCGGACATCCTTCTTTGTCAAGTCCGTGAGGGGTTTCGCTATCTTGCTGAACCCTTCTATGAACCGACGATAGAAGTTGGCAAAGCCCATAAAGCTTTGAACGTCGACGACGCATGTCGGAGGTGCCCAGTCTTTGATTGTCTGCACCTTTTCCGACAACATAGAGATCCCCATATCGGAGATCCTATATCCGAGGAATTCAACCTCCCGTTGGTGGAAACTGGACTTCTTCATACTTACACATAGTCTAGCTTTCCGCAATTTCTCCATTACACGCCTTACCATCGCGACGTGCTCTTCCATAGTTTCGGAGTAGATCAGGATGTCATCCATATACGCGATGACTCCTTCATCCATGAGATCTCGAAAGACCTCATTTATCATGCTCTGGAAAGTTGCCGGGGCATTACATAACCCAAACGGCATGACCGTGTATTCATACAGTCCATATCTGCACCGGAAGGCCGTCTTCCATTCCTCACCTTCTGCCATCCTCAGAAGATAGTAGCCGTTTTTCAAGTCCAACTTAGTGAACACAACGGCTTTTCCTAACCTATCTCGCAGTTCATTCATCAGCGGTAGAGGGTACTTGCTCTTCACCGTGATTTTGTTCAGCCCTCGGTAATCTATTACCAGTCTTAATGTACCATCTGGTTTTGGCACAAAGAGGATAGGGGCTGCTGCTGAGGAACTGGATCGCCGTAGCTTCCCCGTTCGCAGCATGTCATTGAGATATTCCCGGAGTGCCTTAAGCTCCTTTTCCGATAACGGATAGATAGGCCCAAACGGAGGTTGAGTCCCGGGTAGCAACTCGATCGTGTGGTCATACTTTGAGTGCTCCGGCAAGGCCTCAATCCGTTCTTGACTGAAGATGTCCCCGTAGTCCTTATACTCAGGGAGTAGCTTGACAGTAATGTCAGCACCTTCCTCATCGGAGAATTGTACAATTCCCAACAGGTACACATTACTAGGGTCTTCAGCTAGCAACTCTTCATCGGTCATGAACACTAACCGCCCCTGCTCTGCCAGGCAATTAGCCTTGCAGAAATCTGAGCGCCAGGTTAGTGATCCTGTTTTCCAATCTATGTCGGGATTATGGTCCTTCAACCAAGACATAGGTAGGTACCCGTCCACCTTGGTGTCGGGCATGTCCGCGACTTCAAACCGCATTTCGTTATGGTGGTCGCCTATTCTCATGTCCAATGATTTGGTATAGTGCAGACCTGACCCCGGAATGTGATTACCGCTTGCGTCGCTTATCGGCACATGTACCTTTCGTCGTACACATGGTGCCTGCGTTTGTTTAACCCATCGGCTACTAAGCACTGGCCCAGTAGCTCCACTGTCGAGTAGCAGGAGCGCCTCAGCGCTTACCTGTCTAGCTCCAATCTTCCAGTCTAGCCTTACCCTCAGGTGGATAGACTTGGTATGGCGAGGCAAGTTATCACGCTTCTGCCTCTTCACTTGTCTTAGGGACTTAGTCATCTTGGCTTACTAATTCTGATCTCTTGCCTTTCGACACAAGAGCGGCCACAACGGGTCGGTAAACGTTAAGGGATTGGGAATCGTTTTATCAATAGCTAGGGTGTTTACTATCACGCCAGCATGATTTCGGGTACTAAACCCTCCTCAGGTAAACTTGATCATAGTATCCTTTATTCAATCAAGTCCAGCCTGAACTAATCCCGCTTGTACTAACCATAACAAATTTTCCCGAGGTGGGTAGAGGTCCGCTCTTGGACCGGTTCCAAGCGAAGCAACCTTGCTTCCCCAATGTCGAGCGTCTCCGCGAGCGAGATCTCTCCCAGCCTCAACCGAAAATAATACCCTATGACTTGTCCGTCCCAGTAAAGAAATCCTGAAAGAAATACAAATAACTAGAACAAAGGAAATAACCTGAAAACCCACAAAGGAGAGATCACCCTGTCCACCGCATACGGCCTTCAACATCTATCTGCCCACACCACCTGGGTGTAGTCAGCATCAGGGTCGTTCATGCAGTAGAGGGGTACTTACCCATCCCAGAAGCCACTTCCGGGGCTCCTTTTCATCCATCCCGCAGGGGTCTATGGATACAGGTTATTAAGGTTCTACCTTACACAGAATGGGGTCTTACCTATTCTGAGCCGTCAGTATCAACCTCCATAATCTGAGGTGATGCCTGTCGGACTTCAAGTATCTTTGACGAGGTAGCCGGAGGTGGCGCTTCAATGCGCTTTAGTCGCTTGTCCGTACCTGAGGGCTCGCTTACCGGGGCTGACCGTTTCAACCCACGAGCCTGTTTGGACGAACTAACGACTGGGGACGTCGCGGTGCACTTTCTCCAAAAGTGACCCGTTTGTCCACACTTGGTGCACTGGTTGTGCTTTCTCCGACGTTCGGTCAAAGTCGACGGGATTTCCTTATGCGCCAGGGCATACTCAGAAGTCCCCGGCTTTGCCTGTTTCCCCGCATTGAAATTAGTAGGTTTGGCAGACCGCTGGTTCTGTCTGCCCGAACCTTTATCCTTCTTTTTAAACCTTCCGGAAGTTGAGGACCTATCCTCCTTCTTGTCCGTTGGTTGAGACCGTTGGACAGGGTGGATAACTCGGTTGCTGAACCGGGTGTTGTCTTCCAGTGTGTGTCCAACCTTCCGAAGAAGATCAAGGTAGTCGTTCAAGTCGGTGGGATGGGGCTCCTTCAGTGCCCACGCGTTCCTCACTTCTTGAGTAATGCCCGACCGTACCTTATCTCGTACCTGCACAGGGTCTGTATAGCTAAGCTTATACATATAGTCAATTATCTTGTCCAGGTACTCATCGATGTGATGTGGCTTCATCACTAGGTCTCGCCACTCAAGGAGGGATCGGTCTCGTTCCGCTTGGTCACCGCCGAAACTCCGTTCAAGCCGTTCCCGGAATCCTTTCCACGTTCTTAACGGGTTACTGTTATTAACTGGAACTCCGGTACGCTTGGCTGCCTCCTTATTGATGTGGGAGTGCAGCCCAAGATACCATGTTCGGGCAGTATCTTCTAGAAGGGGGATCACCAGGTTTACCTTGTCCATATCGGTCAACCTGCACCCAGCAAAGTACTCGAACTTAACCTCTACCAGCGTCAAGAAGCTGGCGAGTTCGGTGACCTTTCCCTTAAACGCCGGAATGCCGCTCAGCTTTTCCGGCTTCTTCTGCCGTTGTCTAGATGATGGTCGTGCAGCCGCCCTACTCCGTAGTTCCCTTGACAGCTTCTTAGCACGGCGGTCCCACCGTCGTTTCTTCTCGTCGCTCCAGTCATCCTTGCGAGCGCCGAGAAAAGGGGTCAAGTCGGGGAGAGAATCGGCATCATCATCATCCGAGCTATCATGGTCAGAGTCCCCAGGATCTCCACCTGCTCCCGTAGTACCACCGACAGGTGGTCCATTTCCACCTCCACTACCCCCGGTATTTCCACCTGGGGTCTCGCGGGGTCTATCATACCCATCAAACCTTTCCTCCTGGCCATCCTGATTCCCATCCTCGGGGGGGTTAGCCCCTGATGGTACTGATGCCGGTGGTGGAACAGGTCGTTGCCCACTCTCAGGAGTTGGGTTCGGAGCCGCCTGAGTCATCGCCAGAAACGACTGAAGCTCTGGACAACTCAAAGGTTGCATTGGGGGCCCCGCGTGTCTCCATGACCCACAGTACCCACATGTTGGTCGTCCGTCTCCCTCCTTCTGTCTTCTTCGGTGCCTTACCGGGGTCCGTGGTCCCTTCCTGCACCCATACGTGTGGTAATGAATCCACCCCATGCGGGTTTCTTCCGATTTGCAGCCCGACAGACAGTACTCGTCTTGGCTGTCCGACTCACCACTAGTGATCGTGGGGAGGATGGAGGGAAGAGTTGGTTTTGAGGGGGCAGAAGGAATCACGGGTGCCCAAGGAACGGAACGAGCGGGTGTCCCAGGTCCGGGGATCGGAGTCCCTCGACTAACCGCCCCTGCTCTGCCAGGCAATTAGCCTTGCAGAAATCTGAGCGCCAGGTTAGTGATCCTGTTTTCCAATCTATGTCGGGATTATGGTCCTTCAACCAAGACATAGGTAGGTACCCGTCCACCTTGGTGTCGGGCATGTCCGCGACTTCAAACCGCATTTCGTTATGGTGGTCGCCTATTCTCATGTCCAATGATTTGGTATAGTGCAGACCTGACCCCGGAATGTGATTACCGCTTGCGTCGCTTATCGGCACATGTACCTTTCGTCGTACACATGGTGCCTGCGTTTGTTTAACCCATCGGCTACTAAGCACTGGCCCAGTAGCTCCACTGTCGAGTAGCAGGAGCGCCTCAGCGCTTACCTGTCTAGCTCCAATCTTCCAGTCTAGCCTTACCCTCAGGTGGATAGACTTGGTATGGCGAGGCAAGTTATCACGCTTCTGCCTCTTCACTTGTCTTAGGGACTTAGTCATCTTGGCTTACTAATTCTGATCTCTTGCCTTTCGACACAAGAGCGGCCACAACGGGTCGGTAAACGTTAAGGGATTGGGAATCGTGTTATCAATAGCTAGGGTGTTTACTATCACGCCAGCATGATTTCGGGTACTAAACCCTCCTCAGGTAAACTTGATCATAGTATCATTTATTTAATCAAGTCCAGCCTGAACTAATCCCGCTTGTACTAACCATAACAAATTTTCCCGAGGTGGGTAGAGGTCCGCTCTTGGACCGGTTCCAAGCGAAGCAACCTTGCTTCCCCAATGTCGAGCGTCTCCGCGAGCGAGATCTCTCCCAGCCTCAACCGAAAATAATACCCTATGACTTGTCCGTCCCAGTAAAGAAATCCTGAAAGAAATACAAATAACTAGAACAAAGGAAATAACCTGAAAACCCACAAAGGAGAGATCACCCTGTCCACCGCATACGGCCTTCAACATCTATCTGCCCACACCACCTGGGTGTAGTCAGCATCAGGGTCGTTCATGCAGTAGAGGGGTACTTACCCATCCCAGAAGCCACTTCCGGGGCTCCTTTTCATCCATCCCGCAGGGGTCTATGGATACAGGTTATTAAGGTTCTACCTTACACAGAATGGGGTCTTACCTATTCTGAGCCGTCAGTATCAACCTCCATAATCTGAGGTGATGCCTGTCGGACTTCAAGTATCTTTGACGAGGTAGCCGGAGGTGGCGCTTCAATGCGCTTTAGTCGCTTGTCCGTACCTGAGGGCTCGCTTACCGGGGCTGACCGTTTCAACCCACGAGCCTGTTTGGACGAACTAACGACTGGGGACGTCGCGGTGCACTTTCTCCAAAAGTGACCCGTTTGTCCACACTTGGTGCACTGGTTGTGCTTTCTCCGACGTTCGGTCAAAGTCGACGGGATTTCCTTATGCGCCAGGGCATACTCAGAAGTCCCCGGCTTTGCCTGTTTCCCCGCATTGAAATTAGTAGGTTTGGCAGACCGCTGGTTCTGTCTGCCCGAACCTTTATCCTTCTTTTTAAACCTTCCGGAAGTTGAGGACCTATCCTCCTTCTTGTCCGTTGGTTGAGACCGTTGGACAGGGTGGATAACTCGGTTGCTGAACCGGGTGTTGTCTTCCAGTGTGTGTCCAACCTTCCGAAGAAGATCAAGGTAGTCGTTCAAGTCGGTGGGATGGGGCTCCTTCAGTGCCCACGCGTTCCTCACTTCTTGAGTAATGCCCGACCGTACCTTATCTCGTACCTGCACAGGGTCTGTATAGCTAAGCTTATACATATAGTCAATTATCTTGTCCAGGTACTCATCGATGTGATGTGGCTTCATCACTAGGTCTCGCCACTCAAGGAGGGATCGGTCTCGTTCCGCTTGGTCACCGCCGAAACTCCGTTCAAGCCGTTCCCGGAATCCTTTCCACGTTCTTAACGGGTTACTGTTATTAACTGGAACTCCGGTACGCTTGGCTGCCTCCTTATTGATGTGGGAGTGCAGCCCAAGATACCATGTTCGGGCAGTATCTTCTAGAAGGGGGATCACCAGGTTTACCTTGTCCATATCGGTCAACCTGCACCCAGCAAAGTACTCGAACTTAACCTCTACCAGCGTCAAGAAGCTGGCGAGTTCGGTGACCTTTCCCTTAAACGCCGGAATGCCGCTCAGCTTTTCCGGCTTCTTCTGCCGTTGTCTAGATGATGGTCGTGCAGTCGCCCTGCTCCGTAGTTCCCTTGACAGCTTCTTAGCACGGCGGTCCCACCGTCGTTTCTTCTCGTCGCTCCAGTCATCCTTGCGAGCGCCGAGAAAAGGGGTCAAGTCGGGGAGAGAATCGGCATCATCATCATCCGAGCTATCATGGTCAGAGTCCCCAGGATCTCCACCTGCTCCCGTAGTACCACCGACAGGTGGTCCATTTCCACCTCCACTACCCCCGGTATTTCCACCTGGGGTCTCGCGGGGTCTATCATACCCATCAAACCTTTCCTCCTGGCCATCCTGATTCCCATCCTCGGGGGGGTTAGCCCCTGATGGTACTGATGCCGGTGGTGGAACAGGTCGTTGCCCACTCTCAGGAGTTGGGTTCGGAGCCGCCTGAGTCATCGCCAGAAACGACTGAAGCTCTGGACAACTCAAAGGTTGCATTGGGGGCCCCGCGTGTCTCCATGACCCACAGTACCCACATGTTGGTCGTCCGTCTCCCTCCTTCTGTCTTCTTCGGTGCCTTACCGGGGTCCGTGGTCCCTTCCTGCACCCGTACGTGTGGTAATGAATCCACCCCATACGGGTTTCTTCCGACTTGCAGCCCGACAGACAGTACTCGTCTTGGCTGTCCGACTCACCACTAGTGATCGTGGGGAGGATGGAGGGAAGAGTTGGTTTTGAGGGGGCAGAAGGAATCACGGGTGCCCAAGGAACGGAACGAGCGGGTGTCCCAGGTCCGGGGATCGGAGTCCCTCGTGATGGAGCCATGGGTGCTCGCTCTTCCTGGCGCCTGACCTGTTCAAAGAATCCAGGTGAAGCCGCACGCAGCGGTCGGTACCCTGGGGTAGCCGATACTGTTGGCGGGAAAGCTGCGACAGGGAAGGTATCAGGAGGGGGCAATGAAACTGGTAAAGGTGTGGGTCTTGGGGCAGCAATAGGAGGTACGGGAGTTGCAACCGACGGTGTTGCAGGGGGGTTAATGGGAGCGGGGGTCGGCCGAGGAGTAGGGTCAGGTGTATCTGGTGCTGTGATACCCTTTGGCTTGGACGTCCTTTTCTTAACCCGACGCCCATCGGTTGGTCCAATCGCCGGACTTCCTGAACGACTGCGGGCGATCGAGGAGGGGACAGACAGCGAGCCTGTTGATGCTCTTGTGAAGGACGAGGTATAACTGTATCCTTCCCCCTTGAGGCTTTCCAACATCCGTATGCCCACGGGGCTTAGGTACGCCCTCCACTGTTCATCCCGGGCTCTCATAGCCAGTTCCATCCCGAAGTTCTCCAGCTTCGTGTGGACAAGTGGGAGTGGGGGCGCCGCCTCTATCATCAGTACGTCATTCTCAGCATCAATACTATAACCTCCCGCGAAGGCCCTTTCCAGCGCTGCCATACGATCCTTCAATGCCTTCTGGTCTCTTAACATTCGCAGGTATGCCTCCTGCTGTACCTTCATCCATTCCACCGCTGCCGTAGTAATCTGTTTACGGAACACCTGCTGCTGCTGGGCATTCCAGTTCTTCAGTTCCCGCTTCGCATCCTCAATCGACTTGGATACCTCCCGGACGATGTAAGGTTCGACGAACTCGCGGGAGAACTCGCTAAAGGGTACTCCTTGCGGTGGAGGAGGGAGCATGTTGTGGACGAGGGCGGCGTCTTGGAAGAACGAAAGCGCCGCAGCGCGAGGGTCTGTAATCATAAGATCAACACATTCATCAGGTAGTTGAATAGGGGCGGCCTCCAGGAGCAATTGGTGACCGTCCCATTCAATACCGCGGACGTCCGCGAACACCGAAGCACGAAATGTGTTGGCGGAGTTCTCGTCAAGGTCAAGGTCTGAATCCGAGTTGGATTCCATTCTAGGTCGACGTTCGATACTAGCCATTGCGCTTTCCACCCTGGGCTACTTGTTCGAGACAAGGTTACCAGTATTCACGCAAGGTCAGTGCCGAAGGTCGAAAAACAATTAATCAGGAGAGGAGTTAAGCGAGGAGCTCGCTTAACGATATACTGTAACGGGGGCACCCCTAGGAAGATGGATCCCAAGGTTGCGACCGCACCAAACAACTTCAAACTTATCGCCAAAAGTTCACACAGATGTAAGAGTAAAGTAGACGGTAAAACTTAATATCGTTAAGCCTGACGCTTCACTCAATTAAGGTCTCGAGAGGATTGATTGTTGGAGTAGGAGAGTTCTCGCATAGACTTTCAGGTAGTTTTATCTTATGCCAGAAACTCCCCCATCAGTTTACTCCAACTATTCGAGCACACCCTTCTCCGCTAAGGGCGGTCCGACACGTCTCCTGACACCCCCTTCGGGCATGTATGTGTCGACCCGCTCTAGTCGGCGTTCACCATATGTGCATATCGTTTCTGCGGCGCATTTCCATTCTGCCCGCCGGAGTGAAAACCTCTGCGCATCGGGGACTTGCCAGTGGCTAACTGTCAAGACCCCTTGCTGAACTAGACTATCTATGACACCCTTCCCATGCGCGTTGATTTCTTCTTGACGCCGGAAGCTACCGTGAGCGGTTTATCTATCTACTATTTACGAGTCTCGGGCTTCCGGTGTCTTCCGCAGGGTACGGTGGTCCAGGAGTGATCCAATGGGCGCTACCCATGACCACTACCTCGGATACACCTTACCTGCGGTAGGAATCATGCTTTTAGTGTCTCTGCACTTCCCTCTCAGAGCCTATGGCGTTGGGGACATCCTTGGGCGTGGTAGGTGCAAAACGTTCCCAGTCGTCCCGGCACCACCCGGGACTACCTTCGGGACCCCCACGGTTAACTCCCGTTAACTCCGTCAGTTTTGGTCCGTTTTACTCCGAACAACTTGGAGGAGGTACTCCACCTTCCACCCTATGCCCCCTTATATATCCTGCGAACAGCTTACGGTCGACCGGACGGCAGCAACGTATACGGTGTTGCAAGCGGGTCTCCAAAGATCCTCCTTTGGTAGACTGCACACAACTACACAACCGTTTGCCCATGACGTCCGGGCCTCAAGGCGGGGCCGGAGGGGCATGATAGGAATAATGTCTTCAATTTACAGCTTCTCCGTAGCTGCGTAGCTCGCCCAATAGCATCTCCCGGAACCCCAGATTCCAGTATTATGCATGGCTTCGTGTGACAAACATTCCAGTCATTTTTCCCAAACTCCCCGAGGGACTTCGTATTGGCAGGTTGGGTAACTCAGGTCCTTGAACAGGGTAATCCAAGCCTCAAGGCAGGGTAACCCTGTTCTGAGGGTAGGGTAATCTTGTCCGGTGGACAAGTGGACTTTCTCCTGTTACCCTGTCTATCCCACTTCCGGGGATATACACACTCGGCCTTTCTCTAGTTACCCAGCCTAGCTGTGTATTGGCCCTTCATAGGTCCCTAAGTACGCTGACACCAATCTTGGGCGTAGCCATATACCTAAATACTTGTCCACTAAGTCTGCTCATCTTGGAGTCCGGGCCATTGGGTCTCCGTAGGTCAAGTACTCACTTGCCTGCCGGTTCCTACCAGTTCGCCTCCGGGCTACCTGTATGGGTGTAGGTTCCGGCTACCATAGCTCCTGTATGCTGGGTCGTTACACAAGGTACCAATAGTACCTTTTCCCCCTCTTTACCTTCTCCTTTTTCTGCTGCCCTACTTAGAAAGTAATCCAAAACATCCACATATCTGGTTGTCTTTCTTGTTGACAAGACATCGCATAGATCAGGGTGCAATTCGTTGATGGAGAGCATGAAGACAGTACCCTTGACTTCTTCTGCCTGTGTCCATGCTCACAACGCGGTTCGGAACTTATTGGTTGTTTTATCATCAGTGGAGGAACCTTGTTGGGCAAGACGGTTCCATGCAGTGTCGAACTTTGTGACATGGTCGGTAATGGATTGGGTGGAGACAAGTTTGATTTTCCAGACGGCTTCGAGTAGCATCATGTTGGTAGCAGGAGTTTCTTTGTCGAATCGGTCTTTGAACGCTTGCCAGACTTCTGCTGCTTAACTTTTAGCACAGATGTTGGCATGGTAGATGGAGTTTACTGCTTGGTAGAGGTAGAATCTGGCTTTAGTGCCTTTTTTCTTCCATGTAATAACTTTCGTGGCATTGTCAGATACTCCGATTGAAGAGATTTCAGACTACTTTTCTGTTTCAAGTACTATTTCTGATAGACCAAGGACTTTGAAGGCAACCAGCCAGGCTTGCGCCCAGGTCTAGTAGTTTTCTTGTCCCTGTAGTTTTGGGTAGTTGGTCACAGATAGCTTGAAGACGGTTTCGGTATCCTTTGACATACTGCTTTATTGTGGTACAGATCTGATTACTGTCATTTCCAATCTTCTGTTTTGTGGAAGGGGTTGGTTTCTTTGGGACCAAAATTGCCCACTATTTATCTCGCTCAGGTTCCTGATTGTGTCACGGTGTAGCTCGTCGTAGTACTTTTCACAACAGGAAGGGAGAAGATAATCAAGTGAAAGAGAGCATATTTTGTTGCAGTGAGGACACGTCCAGCAGTCTAGTGCATCAAAGTACTGGTGGGCCAGGTTGGTTTGATTGAAGGAGGTGTTTGAGGGGAGGATCAACAGTATACGCTCGCTTAGGAGTGCACTTATGGCCTTGTGGTATATGGTGTTCAGGTTTGTGGAAGATCTCACAAACCAGGGCTCATAACCTGAGAATATTTGTATCTATGTCACTTGCACTTGTGATAGTGCAGTAGATGTAGTAAACAAGATAATAGCCGGTTCCCCTCCTATTTCGCGTTGCTCATAGTCGGGAAAAGCAAGTAAAATGCAAAAGCAAGTGAAACGCAATGCAACACAATGGAAAAGCAAGTGCAATGCAACACAAAAGCAAGTGCAACACAATATAACACAATAGTTTTTTTAAATTTTTTATTAAATTAATGTACATAATACAAGTTATAAAACATATATCTATATCCCCAGATAAGTTTATCTAGCCTCAATTCAGGCATATAAAATCAGCATTTCTGGTAATAGAGTCATCTGAAATACATGAAGAATCAGAATCTGATTCACAAGCAAGATCGTCATCATCACTCTCTGTGATACTAGCTCTTCCATCATTTGCCATTTGTATCCTACATCCCTCATCAACTGGTTGTCTTTGAGTATATATTTCAACATCTATTTGTTGATTATCATCTTCAAGTTGTAATTGTGGATCAATTATGTTGCTAGTATTCATAGCACCTGGATCAAGTAACAATAAAGCTTGTAGGAGGTCAGGAGGTGCTTGAAGTGACTCAAGATCTGCCGCTGTCGGATTCTTTTCTGGATCTGGAATTGCAATCAATAGCTCTGGCAGAATAGTTCCACCTGGAGTTTGAAGATTGTGGATTTGCTGCTTTCTTTCCCTTTCGGCCTTCCGAGCATTGATTCCATGACGATTTAGTGCCATTTTAGCCTTATTGACTGCTACTTGAATACTCTTTTGGGCTCTCTTGATTGCAGCGGACCTCTCCTTCACCTCTTTCTCATGTTGCTTGAATCGTGCTTCTACACCTGTAAGATGTCCTCTTTTCTGAATCACATGCCTTGACTTCGCTTTGCGTTTTTCCGCGTTGTTGATTCTAATTTGAACATTGCGGTATGTATCTTCCTGAAGTTGTGCTTTGGCCCGATAAACTTCAGTTCCTTTTGCCCATTGTTGAAAACGCTCTTTACTAGTTAGACTAAAGATTTCAGCTTGATTGATCTCCTCTGCTATGTCCTGCTGACACTGAACATAAGTGATAGGAGTCTTAGGAAGCTCTATATCCTCATATTCTTCAAGTGGAATCATATTGTGACTGGAGGCGGCTTCAGGATTGCTCATAGCTGTTGCTGACGGCCTTAAATGGCCTTTTGCCTTGTTGTTGTAATAGCGCATTTTCTTCAATGTACTTTTGAAAGAAACAGGAAACATCCTGGAATTCTTAAAAGCATTTTTGATTGTATATGGTTGAAAAGTCTGCTTCCGAATTGAATCCAAGTCCTGAGAAAAGGAGGAAATTGTATATTCGATTTCGAGAGAGTGGAGCGCATTGTTGATAGCCTTAGAATGATAATGCTTCCAAGGACGAAAGACACCAACGTCAAGAGGTTGAAGAACGTGGGTCGCATGGGATGGAAATTCGAATGGCACAAGGTGATTCTCGTGACATTTAATTATAAAGTCCTCCTAGTAGTGAGAATTAGGGCCGTCGAGGAGTAGCAGACGCCAATGTTTATCTGGCCCTGCGCCTACATACTTAATAAAGTGATTTAGCCATGCAAGTGTTATATTCTCATTAGTATATCCAGTCGGTGATACGGTAATTACTTCCACGCTGGTTAGGTTCTCGTGTATCCAATTTTCCATAATCTTCTCCCCTGGGCAGATAATGATTGGAGGTGGGGGCAGACATCCATTTGCGAATATTGCTTCAATAATCGTAACGGACTGACGGTTCTCGCAGCTTGAAGTATACAACTCCTTAACTTCCATGGGAACAATAACAACTTCCCCAGCAGGACATCCAATTCTGACACCTGATTCATCCATGTTGTATATATACTTGGTCTTATCAATGTTATACTTTGACAGTGCATTCTGATAGTTGACAAAAAATATTTTCAAGTCCTCTTCCATGTGTGTTATGATTCAAGCTCTCGCGATAGGCTTTGTTTTAATTGTATGGAGACTTGGGTTTTTCTTCAGCCATTGTTGAAACCAAACTTGAGACGGAGGGTCCAGCTGTGCTGCTTGGCAAAGATGACCGATTGCTGCAAAAATAATCGCTGGAGTTGCTGCAATTCCCATCTCCCACTGCTCATGACAATACAGATAAACTGCTTGTTCCTGTGCCTTCGTCAGCATAATATTGTTACCACCATGACGATTCATAGTTCCTCGTGTGTTACGTACTTGTTTCTTCTGACGTCACTGGCATGTTCGAATTGTGGCAGTGTTCACATTGAATATTTTCGCCGCTGTACTTGCTGTTTCTGTAGGTTCCTCTTCAAGCCATTTCAAAGCTCTATCCAGTTGTTACTTGACTTCTAGCTTTTCGCTGATATCCGTCATCGTAATTGCTGATTTGGTATTGCTGATTTGGTATTGCTGATTTGGTATTGCTGATTTGGTATTACTAGTTTGGGAATGCTGGTTTGATGCTGCTAATTGATTATAAGGGTTAAATAGAAATTCACTGGTATGAAAGAGGATTTAAATACTTTATTTTGAACCTATATTATTTACATTAAGCTCAATAACAAATAAACTAAAAAAATAACCATTGACCTGCATTCTATTGTATTACACTTGCTCTTGTGTTGTGTTGCACTTGCTTTTGTGTTGCGTTGCACTTGCTTTTCTGTTGTGTTGCATTGCATTTCACTTGCTTTTACGTTTCACTTGCTTTTCCCGACTATGAGCAACGCGAAATAGGAGGGGAACAGGCTATTACATCTTTAAAACTCATAGATTAATCTAAGCTTGTGTGTTCTTCTAACTGAAAGGAAAAATACACCCCTATTTATACCCTTCTATGGTTATGTGAACACTGACTCATACCAAGGAAATCTATAGAACATGCTAGAATCTTCTAGCCTAACAATGGGTCATATGACTGTGTCACATGACCAACACAGTCACACCACCGTACAGGAATAGGATACCGTAATTTTGAATACCTGCTGTACAGTGGCTAACGTCTTCCTCCCATGTTGAGACAGGCTCGGCCTTGGTCTGATTGCCGCTGGTTGGCCTGAAAGCGTTGGGATAGAGTGATTTGTTCTGCCGGTGAGTACTCAATATACGCCTTGCAGGCGTCCGATCACCACCAACCCAGCGGTTGAATCTCTGATTCTGAGATTCTGGCCTCGGCTTTCCAGGTTGCTGCTCCTCGCCGAAAGCTGCGCCCATTCCAAGTACCTTGTCCTAGGCCAGTTAGCATGGCCAGCTGTTGTAGTTTTTGAAAATTGTATTCTTGGGTGAATGGTAGTGGTTCTTATCGTCTGATGCAGAATAGTGGTGAGAGGGGGTGTCTGTGAGTATCGAGTATAAGGAAGTGTTTCATGCCTTGTACTGGGCATCTGGTGTCACTGCTTGCTGCAATGGTAAGTTTTATGCCTTTCCTGAAGGGATCTGTTTTAGATGAGGGGAGTACTAGTTCTATATGGGTTCCTCCCCCATGCATGCGAACACTTCACTTCATCAGGAACCACGTTGGAATGAGATTCCCAGTTCACTATTCGTGTCTTTGTACATGAATTCGCCAACACGGAGGAAGCCTGCAAATGCCAGTGTGAAGGCTCTGCATAGTACTGCATCGTTGTAGTTTTTCATGTTCAAGGAAGTCAAGATTTGAAAAAGGTAGGGGCGGGTGAGTGACGTTCGAGTATGTCTTTCAGGCTCATTATGGTCGCGTTTAATCCCCCGGATAGTTAGCTCCAGTCTGGGGTCTTTGAATGTGGTCCAGTCGATACCAAGAACCAATTGGTATGATTTGATACCTGCTAAGTACAGTTTTAGTGTTTTTACTTTAACTGTCCCAGCCAGCAAGCATAGCCATTCTATCAGCCATGTTGCTCTGGCAGGGAAGCAGCCTCCATTATTGTGGCGGAAGTTGGAGAGGGCACAGAAGAGTGTAAATTAGGAATGCGGTGTATCATAGTTGCGCTTAGTAGAGAGCGTTAATCCCCACTAGAGGTAGTAGTCAGCTATACAGGAGAACTCCGATTGCTGTTAGTACGAAAACCATGATTCCGGAGGTTGGATATTGGGTGTGTTAACTGAGGTGCTAGGGCAGTTACTTTCTCAAAATCAAACCGTGAGAGCGCATCTGCTAGAGCATTCTCCTGAGTTGGGATCCATCTCACGTTTAGCTCCGGGTCGCATTCTGCTGCCAGTAGCAGGCATCTTCTTAGAACGGTCATTGAGGCCCCCTGTATCATTCTGTTTTCGATCCCATAGGCTACTGCTTGATTGTCTACATGCATAACCACCCTTTTCCCTTTCCATTCTCTACCCCAGTGCAAAAGTAATTGTTCTATGGCACACATCTCCTTGGTGTTGATGTGTTCTCAGGCCCTGGCTAGATGCCTAGGGAGTGAGATGGAAAAAGGTGATAAGGGTTGTAGGTAGGTCTCCCCTTTGTTAAGGTAGTAACCCCGGAGTGCTTTTGTGCTCACTGCATCGGACTATGTTGAAACGTAACCCCTCTCTCTGGTTATGATGGACCACTCAGGTGCTGTGACAGCAGCTCCGACCACTAGGTAAGGTCTTTTAGTGCCTCCCGTGATACCTGTCGCCTTTGGTTTCTGGCCTTATGTGAAAGGTACAGCTCCCTGTTGTATAACTGTCTCAGGAATACTCGCCCTAGGGGTACTGCTATTACTATGAAGTGAAGGTAACTAGTAATCATTTGCAACTCGAGTAGTGATAGGGAGATCTGTTCCATAGGTATGCTGATGATAACATGTACTTTCTCAAGCTTTTTGATTAGTAGTCAAACTACCATCTTCCCCATGTCTAATTCGACCCCTCCGAAACTCGCCACATTGCCCTCCTCCTTTTTGGCAATCTTAATTTAAAGTCCTACCTCTCGACAGAGCTCGGAAAAAATCCTTGCGTGCCTACCTGGGCTGTTGGGTGGTGGCAGTCTGATTAGAAAACCATCAATGTAGTGGAGCACCTCGGCATTCAGGGCATTCTTGGTGAGCTGCTTCTCCAGGATCCAGCGAAATACTTTGGCAAAGAGGTTAAATAGGTAGGGTGCTGTGCAGAGGCCAAACGGGAGGAATCTTTCAGCATAGTAGGTATTGTCCTAGTGGAATCCCAACAGTGAGGTGTCGAGCGGAGATATTGGAATATGCCGGGAGGCACTCTCAAAATCCCGCTTTACCAGTTAGCAATCTCTACCATATTTGTGGATTGCTCAGATGGCGTTGTCTACTGCGCTGTAGGCTATTGTACTGTAGTGTACTGGAATTCCACTGTTTATTGAACTAGAGTCTTCTGGCAGGTGCGACAGGTGATGAGTACGGCGCTTGGTGCCATTAGCCTTATCTGTCAGACTGAGTGGTGAAGCTGTGTAGTTGGTAGGGAGAGTGGCCTCATTGGTATAGCATTGTAAGCGGCCCTTTTGGAATTCAGACTTTATATCAGTGGTCATAAGCTCAGGATCTTCCCTGACGCTAGCAAGGTGGGGGTGGATTGTTGCTGTAATGCGGTTGTCTTTGTAGCCAATTCTGGCACCGAATTGGCATATACTGATAATTACTCGGATTACCAATTGGTCTGGGTGATTGTAGACAAAATCCTTCTACCTAGTGTGTTTGAGCTGGCCTACAGCCATGGGGATATTAGGTGGGGTAAATGGGGGATAGTGAAGAGCAGTATTTGGGTAAGTATGCTGTTTGCTAACAGTCACAGATGGGAGGGTATCATTGGGCAAGATTGGCAAATTAAGGTCTGGGGAGCTAGTGGTATGTATTGCTTCAGGGCAGTAAGCTGAGTGCTGATAATATATTGCAATCTTTTAGGAAAGACAAGTTGCAGTATGCAATACAAAGTTAAGGAAAGTTATGTGAGATTGGGGTAGGGAAGGCTAAGGGCAATGCGGTCCTAAGTGGAGAAGGAGCGATTGCGCATTGTTCCCAAGTGGGCAATCGGTTGCTTGATAGCTGGTGCCACATGATATGAACACATGCTGGTCGCGGCAGTGGATAGCTCAACATTCTCAATAGTTCCAGTTTCGACATGCCGGTCCTTTCGAAAGTAACATGCCATTGCTAGCTGTCGGCAGGGTAGGGCAAGGGAGGATGTACGGATTGAAGAATGTTCATTGCTCTGGGCCACCGTGATGGGGGAAGAAGATTGCTCCTAGATAACTGTATGCTGGTCACAGGAATGATTTGTGAGTTGGTAGCTCAAATATTCTGCTGGCTACTAGGGGTCCTGATTTGTAGGCGGGTGTCCAGGCTACTCACTGTGTTGGGTGGGCGATGTATCGAGATGTAACGACCTAGCATATATAAGCTATGACAGCTGGAACCTACACCCATACAGACAGCCGTGAGGCGGACTGATAGGAACCGGCAGGCCAGTAAGCACTTGACCCATGGAGACCAGATGGCATAGGCTCCGACATGAACAGAAATAGCTGGCAGGATACTTAGGTACTTGACTACATCTGGGAGCGATGTCAGCATAGTTAGGGCCCTCTGAAGGGGCAGTTACTCTGCTAAGCCGGGTAATGGGAGAAAGGTTAGAAGTGTCTATCTCTAGCAACGAAATAGACGGGGTAACAGGGTAAAGTCAGCTTGTCCATCAGGCAAGATTGCCCTATCCTCAAGATCAGGTTACCCTGCCATGGGGCTCAGGTTAGCGTGTCTAAAGTCCTGAATTACCCTACCTTTCAATACGGAGTCCCTCGGAGAGTTTGGGAAAAAGGAACAGAATGTTTGTCATGTAAAGCCAGGCATATTACTGGAATCTGGGGTTCCAATAAATGCTATTGGGTGAGCTACGCAGCTCCGAAGAAGCTGCAAATTGGAGATATCATTCCTATCATGCCCCTCCGGCCCCGCTCGGTATGAAGACCCAGCATATGTGAGCTATGGCGGTTGGAACCTGCACCCACACAGGTGGCCCGGAGGCGAACTGGTAGGGAATGGCAGGCAAGTAAGTACTTGACCTACGGAGACCCAATGGCCCAGGCTCCGCAATGAACAGAATCAGCTGGCCAGGTACTTAGATACCTGGGTACACTGCAGAGCAGTGTCAGCATACTTAGGGACCGCTGAAGGGGCAGTTACTCAGCTAGGCCAGGTAACTGGAGAAAGGTCGGAAGTGTCTATCTCCGTCAACGGGATTGACAGGGTAGCAGGAAAAACTCATCTTGTCCACTGGAGAAGGTTACCCTACCCGCAAGACTAGGTTACCCTGCTATGGGGGTTGGGTCACCCTGCCCAAGGTCCTGGGTTACCCTACCATTCAATACGAAGTCCCGTGGGGAGTTCAGGAGAAATGACCGGATTGTTTATCACACGAAGCCAATGCATAATACTGGAATCTGGGGTTCCAGGTGATGCTATTGGGCAACCTACGCAGCTCCGAAGTGGCTGTAAATTGGAGACATTATTCCTATCATACCCTTCCAGCCGCGCCTTGAGGCCCGGGTGTCATCGGCAAACGGTTGCCTAGTTGTGTGCAGTCTAGCAAAGTAGGATCTTTGGAGACCAGCTTGAAACACCGTATATGTCGCTTCTGTCCGGGCAACTGTAAGCTGTTCGCAGGACATATAAGCGGCCATAGGATGGACGGTGGAGTACCTCCTCCAGGTTGTTCGCAGTGAAACGGAACAAAGCTGGCGGAGTTAACGGGTGCTAACCGTGGGGGTCCCGAAGGCAGTCCGCGGTGGTGCCGGAGCAACAGGGAGAGGTTTACACCTACCAAGCCCAGAAGTGTCCCCAATGCCACAGGCCCTAAAAGGGAAGTGCAGAGACACTATAAGCATAATTCCTACCATAGGTAAGATAGATCCGAGCCAGTGGTCATGGGTAGCGCCCCTCGGATTACTCCCAGACAACCGTAACCTGCGGAAGACACCTGAAGCCCGAGAACTGAGAATAGCAGATAGATAAACCCCTCACGGTAGCTTCCGGGGTAAGGTAGAGATTAATGCATACAGGACGGTTGTCATAGACAGTCCAGGGCATCAAGTGTCTTGACTGTTAGCCACTGGTAAGATGCCAATACGAAGAGGTTTTTACTCTAGCAGGCAAAATGTAAATACACTGCAGAAACAATAACCACATAAGGTGAACGTCAACTAGCGTGTGTCGATACATGCATGCCCGATGGGTGTGCCAGGAGATCTGTTGGACCACCCTTAGCGGAGAAGGGTGTGCTTGAATAGTTGGAGTAAACTGATAGGGGAGTTTTTGGTATAAGATAAAACTACCTGAAAGTCTATGCAAGAACTCTCCTACTCCAACAATCAATCCTCTCGAGACCTTAATTGAGTGAAGCGTCAGGCTTAACGACATTAAGTTTTATTGTTTACTTTACTCTTACATCTGTGTGAACTTTTGGCGATAAGTTCAAGTTGTTCAGTGCATTCGGAACCTTGGGATCCATCTGCGTAGGGGTACCCCTGTTACAGTATATCATTAGGCGACCTCCTTACTTACCTCCTCTCGTAATAAAATTGTTTTCCGACCTTCGGCACTGACCTTGCTTGAATACTGGTAACCTTGTCCAGAACAAGCAGCCCAGGGTGGGAAGCGCAATGGCTAGTACCAAACTTCGAACCCGAATAGAATCCAACTTGGATTTGGACCTTGATCTTGACGGGAATACCGGCAACATGCTTCGTGCATTGGTTTTTGTGGATGTTCATAGTATTGACTGGGATGGCCACCAGCTGCTCCTGCAGGCCACCTCTATCCAGTTACCTGATAAATGTATTGATCTTATGATTACAGACACTGGCGCTATAGCGCTTTCATTCTTCCAAGATTCCACCCTTGTCCACAATATGAGCCCTCCACTGCGGGGAGGTGACTCATTCAGCAGTTTCTCGGATGAGTTTGTTGAACCATATATCGTCTGCGTGGTATCCAAGTCACTTGAAGAAGCCAAGTGAGAGATGAGAAACTGGAACAACCAGGAATAGCAGGTGTTCCGCAAACAGTTTACTATGGCAGTAGTGGAATGGATGAAGGTGCAGTGGAAGGCTTACCTGCGCATGCTGAAAGACCAGAAGGCATTGAAGGATCGTATGGCAGTGTTGGAAAGGGCTTTTGCAGGAGGGTATAGTATTGGTTCTGAGAATGACATGCTGATGATAGAGGCTGCACGCCCACTTCCACTCATCCATACGAAGCCTGAGAACTTCGGGATGGAATTGGCTATGAGAGCCAGAGAGGAACAGTGGAGGGCATACCTAAACCCCGTGGGTATACGAATGTTGGAAAGCCTCAAGGGTGAAGGCTACAGGTATACCTCGACCTTCACAAGAGCATTAACGGGCTCTCTATCTGTCCCCTTCTCAATCGGCTGCAGTCATTCTGGAAGTCTGGCGATTGGACTAACCAATAGACATTGTGTCAAGAAAAGGACATCGAAGCCAAAGGGCAACACGGCACCAGATATGCCTGACCCTACTTCTCGTCTGACCCCTGCTCCCATTATTTCCCCCACAACACCCTCAGTTGCAACTCCCATGCCTCCCATCGCCACCCCAAGACCCACACCTTTACCAGTTTCCTCGCCCGCCCCTGATACCTTTCCTGCTACAGTCTTTCCACCAGCAGTATCGGCTACCCCAGGGTTCTAGCCACTGCGCGTGGTGTCACCTGAACCTTTTGAACAGGTAAGGCGCCAGGAAGAGCGAGCACCCATGGCTCCATTATGGGGGACTCCAATCCCCGGACCTGGGACACCTGCTCATTCCGTTCATTGGGCACCCGTAATTCGCTCTGCCCCCTCAAAACCAACTCTTCCCTCTGTGCTCCCCACAATCAGAAGCGGTGGGTTGGACAGCCAAGACGGGTTTTGTCTGTCGGGCCGCAAATCGGAAGAAACCCGCATGGAGTGGATTTATTACCACTTATTTGGGTGCATGAAGGGACCCCAGACCCCGGTGAAGCACAGAAGAAGGTAGAAGGAAGGAGATAGACGACCAACATGTAGGTATTGTGGGTCACGGAGATACACTTGCCCCCCAATGCCACCCCTGGGCTGTCCAGAGCTTCAGGCATTTCTGTGGATAACTCAGGTGGCTTCTAGCTTAACTCCTGTGAGTGGGCGATGCCCTGTTGCACCACTGGTATTAGTACCATCAGGTGCTAACCCTCCCAAGGATGGGAATCAGGTTGGCCAGGAAAAACAGTTTGATCAGTATGACAGATCATGGGAAACCCAAGTCAGAAATGCCAGGAGTAGTAGAAACGGAAATGCGCCACCTGGCAGTAGTACAGCGGGAGTGGGAGAAGATCCAGTGGACTCTGACCATGCCAGTTCAGATGGTGATGAGGCCGATTCTGTCCCTGATTTAACCCACTTCCTTGGCACTCGCTAGGATGACTGGAGCGATGAGAAAAAATGACAGAGGGACCACGGTGCTAAGAAGCTACAAGGGGAATTACGGGGCAGATCGACCTCATGGCTGTCCTCCAGACAGCGGCAGAGGAAGCCGGAAAAGCTTGGTGGCATTCCCGTGTTTAAGCAAAAGGTGAACAAACCTGCCGGCTTCCAGACAGTGGTGGAGGTTAAGTTCGAGTATTTTGCTGGGAGCAGGTGGACTGATATGGACAAGGTAAAGCTTGTGATCTCCCTTTTAGAAGACACCGCCTGAACATAGTGTTTAGGGCTGCACCCCCACATCAATAAGGAGGCAGCTAAGCGTACTGGAGTTCCTGTTAACAACAGGAACGCATTGAGAACATAGAAAGGATTCCGGGAGGGACCCGAAGGAAGTTTCGGCAGTGACCAAGCGGAACGAGACCGATCTCTTCTCGAGTGGCAAGACCCGGTGATGAAGCCACAACACATCGATAAGTACCTGGACAAGATAATTGACTACAAGTATAAGCTTAGCTATATAGACCTCGTGCAAGTATGCGACAAGGTATGGTCGGGTATTACCCAAGAGGTCTGCAATGCGTGGGCACTAAAGGAGTCCCATCCCACCAACTTGAACGACTACCTTGATCTTCTTCAGAAAGTTGATCACATGCTGGAAGACAACACCTGGTTTGATAACCATGTTATCTACCCTGTCCAACGGTCTCACACAATGGATAAGAAGGATGACAGGTCTTCGACTTCTGCAAGGTTTAAGATAAAGGAAAAAGGTTTGGGCGGACATGACCAGAGGCCTGCCAAACCTGCTAATTTCAATGTGGGGAAACAGGCAAAGCCAGGGACTTCTGAGTATACAATAGCGCATAAGGATATCCCGTCGACCTTGACCAAACGTCGGAGAAAGCACAACCAGTGCACCAAGTGCGGACAAATGGGTCACTTCTGGAGAAAGTATACCGTGGCGTCCCCAGTCATTAGTTCATCCGAACAGGCTCGTGGGTTGAAACGGTCAGCCTGAGTAAGCAAGCCCTGAGGTATGGACAAGCGGCTAAAGCGCATCGAAGCCCCACCTCCAGCTTCCTTGTCAAGAATACTTGAGGTCTGACAGGCATCACCTCAAATCATGAAGGTTGATACTGACAGCTCGAAATAGGCAAGAACCTATTGTGTTTAAGGTCTAACCTTACTAACCGGTGTCCATAGACCCATAAGGGATGCATGGAAAGGAACCCCGGAAGTGGCTTGGTGGATGAGTAAGTACCCCACTACTGTATGAACGAGCCTGGTACTTACTACACCCAGAGGGTGTGGGCAGATAGATGTTACAGGCCGCATGCGGTGGAATGGGTCGTTGTAACCAGTACGGGTACTAGGTTGGTTTATGTTTGGTTTCACAGTATCGTTTGATACTTGTATTGTTTCATGTGCTATCGGTTGATACACAAATTGTTTTATGTTTACTTTCACAGTATCGTTTCATACTTGTATTGTTTCGTATGCTATCAGTTGATACACATATTGTTTTATGTTTGGTTTTATGGTATCGTTTGATACGTGAATTGTTTTGTGTGCTATTGGTTGATACACACCTTGTTTTGCAATATCGCTCATACTGGAGATAAGCGATATGCTGTATTTAAAGACTGCTGATTTCCGCGATGGAAACAGCAGACTTTGACAGACAGTATTCTTAATATATCCTTGGTTGAACGGTTACTTCTTTGATCTCCTATTACACCCCATTTGCAGCCTCCTTTAGCAAGCAGCGCTCGCTTCGTGTTGATCACAAAGCCATCTGCTCCTATTGTACTGCCATGTTACTAGGGCCTGGCCCGAACACGTTACAGTCGTCTTTCCTTTGTTGGGTTTCTGGTTATCTCCTTTGTTCTGGTTATACGGATTTCTTTCAGGATTTCCTCAGCTGGATGGGCAAGTCATAAGACATTATTTTGGTTGAGGTTGGGTGAGGTCTTGCTGGAGGAGACACTCAATATTGGGGAAGCAAGGATGCTTCACTTGCAACTAGTCCAACAGCAGACCCCTACCCCCCTCAGGGAAAATTGTTATGTTTAGTATAAGCAGAATTGGTGCAGGCTGGACTTGATCAAATAAACAGAGTTATTTCCATGTTTGCTTGAGGAGGGTTTAGTACCCAAACCATGCTGGGTGATAGTAAACACCCTAGCTATTGATAAGATGAATCCCAATCCCTTATGTTTACAAACCCATTGTGGCCGCTCTTGTGCTGAAAGGCAACAGATCAAAATAATTAAGCCAAGATGACTAAGCTTCTACAATAAGCAAAGAGGCAGAAACATGACAACTTGCCTCGTCATACCAAGTTTATCCACCTGCGAGTGAAGCTGGACTGCAAGATTGGAGCTAGACAGGTAAGTGCAGAAGCACTCCTGCTACTCAATAGTGGAGCTACTGGGCCGGGGCTTAGTAGCCGACAGGTCAACCAAACTCAGGCACCTTGTGTATGACGAAAGGTACATGTGCCAATAAGCGATGCAAGCGGTAATCACATTCCTGGGTCAGGTTTGCACTATACCAAATCATTGGAGATGAGAATGGGCAACCACCATAATGGGATGTGCTTTGAAGTCGTAGACATGCCCGATACCAAGGTGGATGGGTACCTACCTATGTCTTAGTTGAAGGACCATAACCCCGACATAGATTGGAAGACTGGATCACTAACCTAGCAGTCAGATTTCTGCAAGGCTAATTGCCTAGCAGAGCAGGGGCGGTTAGTGTTCATGACCGATGAAAGGTTACTAGCCGAAGATCCTAGTAATGTGTGCCTGTTGGGCATTGTACAATTCTCCGATGAGGCAGGTGCTGACATTACGGTTAAGCTACTCCCCGAGTATAAGGACTATGGAGATATCTTCAGTCAAGAATGGATTGAGGCACTGCCAGAGCACTCAAAGTATGACCACACGATCTAGTTGTAACCCAGCACTCAACCTCCATTTGGGCCTATCTATCCGTTATTGGAAAAGGAGCTTAAGGCACTCCAGGAATATCTCAATGACATGGTATGAACTGGAAAGCCACAGTGATCCAGTTTCTCAGCACCAGCTGCTATCCTCTTTGTTCCAAAAGCAGATGGTGCATTAAGATTTGTAATAGACTACCAAGGGCTGAACAAAATCATAGTTAAGAGCAAGTATCCTCTACCGTTGATGAATAAACTGCGGGATAGGTTAGGAAAGGCGGTTGTGTTCACTAAGTTGGACTTGAAGAATGGCTACTACCTGCGGAGGATAGCAGAAGATGAGGAATGAAAGACGGCTTTCCGGTGCAGATATGGACTGTATGAATATACAGTCATGACATTTGGGTTATGTAATGCCCCAGGAACTTTCCAGAGCATGATAAATGTGGCCTTCTTAGACCTCATGGAGGAAGGAGTCATTGCATACATGGATGATATCCTGATCTACTCCGAAACTATAGAACAGCATGTCGCGATGGTGAGACGTGTGATGGAGAAATTGCGGAAAGCCAGACTGTGTGTAAGCATGAAGAAGTCCGGTTTCCGCCAGTGGGAAGTTGAATTCCGCGGATTTAGGATCTCTGACAGGGGGATCTCTATATTGTCAGAGAACGTGCAAACAATCAGGGATTGGGCACCTCCGACTTGCGTTGTCAATGTTCAAAGCTTTATGGGCTTTGCCAACTTCTATCGTCAGTTTATAGAAGGTTTCAGCAAAATAGCGAAACCTCCAATGGACTTGACAAAGAAGGATGTCTGATGGGAATGGACACCTGCTTGTGCACAGGCCTTCAACCATTTGAAGGAGATGTTTACGTCCGAACCCATCCTAGCAGATTTTGACCCTGAACGGCCAACGCAGCTGGACACTGACGCAAGTAATTTTGCACTAGGAGCTGTCCTCTCACAGTTCTGTGAAGATGAGAGATGGAATCCAGTGGCCTATCATAGTCGGAAGTTTCACCCAGCGGAGATTAATTAAGATATCCATGACAAGGAAATAACTGCCATGGTGGCGGCATTCAAGGAATGGGATCATCGGCTTCGCTTGGTAACGGACCAGTTAGTAATCTATACAGATCATAAGGATTTTGGGTACTTTAATTGTACCAAGGTCCTCAACCGTAAGCAGCACTACTGGGCTGAGTTCCTTCAACTGTTTAACTTCAAGGTGGTTTACCAAGAATGCCAGTTGAATGAGAAGGCAGATGCTTTGTTGTGGCGTAGAGACTGCCGCCCTAAAGGGGGGAGTGATTTTCAATCACAGTCGGTTTTTCGCCCTGGACAGTGACTTGGGAGCCAGGAACGGGACATCTTATGACCACAGGTATTGCAGGTGTGCCAAGGGTTTTGGCTCCCGTCTTCCTTTTCGGATCAACTGTGGGTATGGAAACCAGAAGACCAGGAATACTTCAGAATGCGGAAGGCAACGACTGGTGGTGTCAAAGAGATCGACCGACACTTCACGATGGAAAAGGGCTTACTCCTGTAAAAGAACAGGTAGTATGTTCTCAAGGGTCAGAATCTGAAGCAGACAATCATAGACCCTGGACATGACACCCGAATCACGGGACACTTCGAGACTTACGAGACCATTGGCAGAGTTAGGGCTAACCTCTATTGGCCTAAGATGGATGATCACATCAGCGACTAGGTGCAAATGTGTCATACATCCCAAAGAAATGAGTCCATCAGGCATAAGAAGTTTGGTCTGCTGGAACCTATTGATGTTCCTATGCGGCTGTGGACAGCGATTTCAATGGACTTCATTGTAGCGCTGCCAGAGTCCGAAGGGTATACCAAGATCTGGGTCATAGTGGACAGATTCTCGAAAATGGCATATTTCATACCACTGACCACTGAGGTTCCGATCAAGGAGCTTGCCTTGATATTCCTGCAGGAAGTTTGGTGCCTTCATGGACTCCCAGAGTCAATCATCTCCGACCAAGATAGCTGATTCACATCCAAGTTCTGGATAAGTCTGATGTACTTATTGCAAGTGAAACCAAACGTTTCAAATGCATTCCACCCTGAGACTGATAGGCAAACTGAGAGGGTTAATCAGACACTGGAGCAGTAATTGCATAGGTGCTGTTTCTACCAACCAGATAATTTGGTTTCGCTACTGCCCCTTGCGGAGTATGCATACAACACCTTGACATCAGAACCCACCAGGTTGTCACCATTTGAGATCAATTATGCATTTAACCAGCAGACAAACTTTTTGCGTGTCGTGTCTGATAATGAAGGAATATACCATAGCAGTGTGCTCTTGGTTAAGGAGTGGGAAGAAACCTGGCAAGAGATTCAAGAAACGATTCAACGGGCACAGGAAAGGCAATGGAAATGTCACAACCAGAAAAGGCTGCCTTTACCAGACTACGTTACCTTGGAGGTTGTGGCAGGTGGTCGGGCAAAGAAAGCTGACTGCATGATGTTGAACGGAATGAATATCCACACGAAGCGTTCCAGGGAGAAGCCGAACAAGCGGAAATTTGAACCATTCGTGATCAAACGTTGGGTGGGTACCCGACCTGTAACATGTTCACACCCAGGGTGCTGATCACGCTTCGGGTATGATAGAAACAGGCGGCCTGCTTGCCGCACAAGAAGTGAGAGCTGTGTAAACTACGGGAGACTTCGAAGGGGCATAATAGGAGATCAAGAAGTAACCCTTCAACCAAGTATATTAAAGATACTGTTAGTCAAAGTCTGCTGTTTCCATTGTGAAATCAGCAGTGTTTAAATACAAGTCCTTGCTCATCTCAAGTATGAGGAATAACATCAAACAATCAAAGTATCCAGCAATACCTTTGAAACATAACAAGTATCAAACGATACTTATCAAATCAAACATAAAACAATCAAAGTATCAAGCGATACCTTGGAAACATAACAAGTATCAAATGATACTATCAAATCAAACATAAAACAATCAAAGTATCAAGCAATACCTTTGAAACATAACAAGTATCAAACGATGCTGTAAAACAAAACATAACCTAGTACCTGTACCAGTTACACGAGACTACAAACTCCAACTGCCCATGAGATGAAGCATCCACCCTGTTTTCAATGTCACGTTGCTCAAACCATATCGCGAGAATGCAGGATCAGGTAGGATCAAGGAAGTGTCTACCCCAGAACTTGTGGACAATGAGCCAGATTACATTATCGAACCAATGGTGGACAGTCGATGGTACAGGGGAGCAAAGGCAAAGTTTCCGTCCTGCTTCGTCCACTACCTGGTTTCATGGGAAGGCTACGGGGCTGTAGAGAATTCATGGAAGCCCTATGAGATGCTAGAAGGGACAGGCTTACAGGCCATTCTGGATTTCCAACAAAGATATCTGTCTAAGTCCAAGGATGATAGAGTCTTGAGGGAATTGAGTAGGGGAAATAAGAGACAAGGCTAGCAGTCCAGGATGGACTGTAGACGAGAGGGGAGTGTTGTAATGACCCAGCTTACATGAGCTATGGCAGTCAGAACCTACACCCATACAGGTAGCCAGAGGGCGAACTGGTGGGGACAGGGAGGCAAACAAATACTGGACCCACAGAGACCTGATGGCCCGGGGTCCGAGATGAACAGAATTGGCTGGCCAGGTGCTTAGGTACCTGGCCAGACCCCGGAGTGGTGTCACCATGCTTAGGGACCTCTGAAGTGGCTGTTGCTCAGCTAGGCCGGGTAACAGGAGAAAGGTCAGAAGTGTCTATCACCGGCAACGGGATAGACAGGGTAACAGGGAGAAGTTATCTTATCCACAGGACAAGGTTACCCTACCCTCGGGATCAGGTTACCCTCCCATGTGGCTTGCATTACCTTGCCCAAAGTCCTGAGTTACCCTACCTTTCCATATGAAGTCACTCGTGGAATTCGGGAAAAATGACTGAAATGTTTGTCACACGAAGCCATGCATAATACTGGAATCTGGGGTTCCGAGAGATGCTATTGGGTGAGCTATGCAGCTCCGAAGAAGCTGTAAATTGAGGACATCATTCCTATCATACCCCTCTGGCCCTGCCTTGAGGCCCGGACGTCATGGGCAAATGGTTACATAGTTGTACGCAGCCTAGCAAAGAAGGAGCTTTGGAGACCTGCTTGCAACACCGTATATGTCGCTGCCATCAGGTCGACCACAAGCTGTTCGCAGGATATATAAGAGGGCATAGGGTTGAAGGTGTAGTACCTCCTCCAAGTTGGTGGGAGTAAAAATGGACCAAAACTGACAGAGTTAACACGAGTTAACCGTGGGGGTCCTGAAGCTAGTCTCCGGTGGTGCAGGGGTGGCCGGGAGAGTTTTACACCTGCCAAGCCCAATAGGGTCACCAATACCATAGGCTCTGAAAGGGAAGTGCATAGGCAGCGAAAGTATGATTTCGACTACAGGTAAGGTGCATCCGAGGTAGTGGTTATGGGTAGCACCCATTGGACCTCTCCCAGATCAGTGTATCCTGCGGAAGACACCAGAAGCCCGAGAATCGTAAATAGTAGATGGATAAACAGCAGATGGTAGCTTCAGGGGCCAAGTCGAGATCAATGCATTTGGGAAGGGTGTTACAGATAGTCCTGTTCATCAGGTGTCTTGTCTGTAGCCACTGGCAGGACGCCGATGTGAAGACGTTTTCACTGCGGTGGGCAAAGTGGAAATACGCTGCAGAAACAATAACTGCATAACGTGAATGCCGACTAAATTGTGTCGCCACATGCATGCCCATATTAGGCGGTAGCTGACGCTAAAGACAAGCGAGTCTGGACTAAGGCCCGATACGTGATGAAGTGATTGCTAGGAAGGCTCACTTAACATATCGACAGGAAGCGTGAAAGTGTATCATAGAATGAATGTATTGATAACATCTCTCCTCCGTCGCTGATGATCGGTAAAGCATGGGAGGCACCTCGATATTTATATTCTGCCTCTGGGTGTTTGCGGCCTATCTATTCCTCCCACCTTTCCTCCGTGTGAACTTCATAGACCCTGAAAACCTTTACCACGCTTGACTCTGATTGCCGCGAATAGCGGGACGGGTGTCCTACCCCTTTCCTTGCTGCATCTGTGCTAATCATAGCCACTTGAACCCCTTCACCGTGGCAAGCGGTTACTGGTCCTTTCTCTGCATACGGAGTGATCAGCTCCGGCGACAGACTTATCAATGCAGCTGGATTTCCCATCTGCGTGCATCAACCTGCAGGAAGCATGTTCCTGTCATATCGCGGCAATAGCGGTTGGGCCTGGGTGCGCTCAGGGTTGATCTCTTCACGCGGTAGGCCCTCAACTGACTCTACCTTGTTATGCTTTTGGGTGTGGGTGAACGATCGTCTCTTGGGCATCATTCCCTAATCAAGATTTTCCTCCGCATTCCTACATCAATGGACTGAAAATTCGGTCTTACCGCCCTCATGACAGCCGGGGACTCCTATCGGAGTAGCAGACCTCCCCCCGGTTGGCATCCATCCATTGGTGCAGCTGAGGGATCTTTGCATGTGTTTATCTCCACAACCAACCAACTGATTTAGTTCGTTCGACCTTGTCAGGATAGCCGCGAGTCCTCTCTTGAAGATTCAGCAAAAACCCCTCCGTTGGCAACCTTCGGTGGTGGCGTAAATGAGGGTTTTGTGCCAATGTCATATAGGTAGAAATTAACTCATTCTCCAAATCCTCCGGCGGACCCGGGATCGTACACGTGACCTTTTGCTAATAACCACATGACATGCCCATTACGCTATGCCAGTTCATCTTGTGTGTAACACGAGCTCCCCTCTCTAAGAGTTCGGCCCGAATCTCTAAAATTCTATTTTTCTAATAGTGTACAAATTAAACTTCTTTAAGGACTCGGCAAGATAGGGTGAAAAACCTGTGCATGTTTACTTGGCCATGCCTAGGAAAACCTTTCCTTGTCATTCTTCCTCCATATCCACGGCATCTCTGGGTTCTTTCTGTGGAACCACTCTACCAGCTCCGCCGGATGTGTAACGTGTTCAGGCCAGGCCCTAGTCACGTGGCGGTACAATAGGAGCAGATGGCTTCTTGATCAACAACAAGCGAGCGCTGCTTGCTAAAGGAGGCTTCGAAGAGGTGTAATAGGAGATCAAAGAAGTAACCGTTCAACCAAGTATATTAAGAATACTGTCAGTCGAAGTCTGCTGTTTCCATCGTGGAACTCAGCAGTCTTTAAATACAGCATATCGCTTATCTCCAGTATGAGCGATATTGCAAAACAATGTGTATATCAACTGATAGCACACGAAACAANATGAGCGATATTGCAAAACAATGTGTATATCAACTGATAGCACACGAAACAATACAAGTATCAAACGATACTGTGAAACCAAACATAAAACAACCTAGTACCCATACCGGTTACACTCCCAAAATAAAATCACAATTTCACCAAATAAAACAACCTAATGAAATCCTAATAGCCAGTAATTCCGCTATTCTCCTGAAAGTCTGCTTAGGACCCATCCTCGTCGTTATCGCTATCCTGCAACAATCTCATGTCCTCCTGCAACATCCATTCCGCACCTTCCAACCATCTTTCCAAACACTCCCCACATGGCACTCTGCGCATAAAGCAACCTGACTCCCAGTAGTGTGGCAGGTCCACAAAGTCTCGCACTATCCGGTCCTCCCATTCCTCAGTCTCAACATCGATTCGTCCGCAATCCTCGCAGTGATCCATGTTGAATATTTTCCAGTATGCGCTTAGTGTGATGATCTCTCGGTATAGCAGGTATTCCAAAATGAGGTCTCGTCCCTTTATGCTGACTTCTTCGTAGTTTGACATTTTGTTTCTTTCGCGTAAGGTTAAGGTTTGTAAGAGGTTACAGGTTTTGTAAAAGGTTAACGGTTTGGAGGTCTGGTAGTGTGGTCTGTTTTCTTCAGCAGTTTAGAGGGATGGTGGGTGGTATTTATGTTTCACTGGTGACCTTGCTTAGGTGTTGGCCTTGCTTAGGTGTCGGACTCGCTTAGGTTTTCACGGGAGGAGAGTGCTGCTTAATTTTGGTTTCTTCTGTCTCCATGCAACTATCACATTTTTCTGTGCTCCGGTAGCACCCGCTACCGAAGCGGAAAACATCTGACACTGTTCCTCCCCACATTCATCCCGTCGATTCTGTTATTCTTTCTAAGCATTTGTTGCAGATGTGTATGAATAGTCGGTGTGTAAGGTATCGTCTAGGGATAATATCACGGTTCACCAACTGTCCCATTAGCTGATGGCACCGTCTCCAAGGTACTTGCTCATAGTTTGACATCGTAAGGCTGTTGGATGGTGTGTTTTTCTTTTCCCTATTGCCGGTACTCAGCCTCGGCCAGCTGGGCTAGGTATGCTGCTTCATCTTTTATTACCCGATTTTCACCTGCGCTGCTTTCAAAATCGCTTTCAAAGTGGGCTGACCAGAATCCGTCCTGTATCCCTTGGTCCGTGTCTGCATGCAGGTGTTGGATTTCTGGCAGTGTTGGGCTCCATGCCACCGTCACATGGTTTATTGTAGGGGGTAACTCATCCTCTGGTTTGTTGTCTTCCCACCATTGATTAACAAATTCCATCACATTTTCCAATCCTTCAAGGGGTTCCCAGCTATTCTCTGTTTCCAGGTACCCCACCCATTTCACTAGGAATTGGTCATGGTCATACCGTCTTCTATGGTCTCGTATGATTTCCACTTCCCATTCTGGTTTCTCGTTAACCACAATTCGGGGTGGTTTCGTGTGGCTCCTTCCAGGGAAGGAGATATTATCGTTAGGCTAGTATCTTTTCACGGTGAATGCATGGAATGTCGCTTCTCGGTTTCTGTACATTCTGCCATGCATTTCTACCATGTAACTTTGTGTATGCTCATCGTATTCGATTATCTTGAATGGTCCACGCCAGCGCGGTTGCAATTTCTTGCTACATCCAGAATCAGTTGCAAATAAGCTTCCATATACCAGTAACAGATTACCCTTTCCTATCGGTGTATGGTGTCTGCATAGTTTTGCTGCCGTTCTCGTGCTTCTAAATTGTGCTAATTTAATCGCATTGAATGCCGTGTTTTGGATTGCTTGGTGCCTGTTTAACAATTCGTTGGCAGCCGGTACTGCAGAGTTCTTGAAGTTTGCTAGGGGAAGTAGTGGGTAATTCTTTCCCAAAATGGCCTTATATGGTGACATACCGAGAATTTCTGACCATCCTGCTTTCAGGTATGCTGCTGTCTCTGGTATAGCATCAAACCAATTGCTTTGTCTTGCGTTGACTAGGTTTCGGAGAGCCGTCTTCAATTCTCGAATTTTCCTTTCGACCTGTCCATTGGTTTCATGATGGCCTGTTGCCCCCTTGTTATGCTCAATACCTAATGATCGACACTGTTGTCTCCACACCTGTGACTCAAACCGTAGGTCTGCATCGCTTACTAGAGATGTTGAGTAGCCATGCGGTGTAAATATTTTGTTGCGTAGAAGTTCCCAGGTTGTTATTGCTGTTACTTGCTTGGTTGTAGGTAGGAGCCACGTGAATCCCGAAAACCTATCTATTGCAACCAGGATTGTGGTGTATCCCCATGAATTGTAGAAGGGTCCCGCAAAGTCAATAGCTATTGATTCGAAGTTTTCCGACGGCAGTGTAATTGTCTGAGCCTTACCTTCTGGCAATTTTGTAGGCTCCTTGTTTATCTGGCATGTGTGGCACTGGGTTACATACGCTCAAAAGTCCTTCCGCATTTCAGGCCAAAATAGGTACTCCGTTGCGTCCCGTAAGTTTCGTTCAACACTGTGGTGGCCTTTATTGTGGATCTCGCTAATGATATATTCTCTTAATGTCGTATTTCCCTATGCGGGGCCTTTCGGGATAGACAGGCAGTCTTCCCCATATCTGGTTTTTGCGTATTGCATTCCGTTTGCAACCTTGTAGGAGGACAAGTCTCCTGTGGAGTCCATACTCTCATTGACCTTTTTTCAAATTGGTTCTTTCCGGTATGCTGCTATCATGTGTGCTCGGAACGTTCCGATCATTTCATTGACTGTTGGTAACCTGTTGCATTCGTCTTCTATCTTGCTTCCTCTGGTTGTCTCAGGTAGATCTTTCTCCTCATTGTCTTCCAAGACATCGTATAGCCTGCGACGATATTCTGTCATCGTCAGGGGCATTATTCAGACTATTGTCTCATTGGTAAGGCTTTCCAGCCGTTCCACTCATCTAACCGGTAGTGGGCTATCAGGTCCCGGCATTCGGAAAGCCGCTATCGTCTCGGCCGTAAGGTTCTCTATTCGTTCTGGCTCTGGCATTTGGAATGCTAGGGCTTCCAGGTTTAGCAGTGCCGGAATCGTACAAGATCTGGGCGTCGGCTGGGCAAGGTTGGATGGCCCTTCTCCCACACTTGTTGGTCTTCCGCCGGTCGTCTGTTGCCATTCCCAGTCATTGATTTCGGGGGACTCGGTAGGGCTCGGGTCGATTTCAGTACTTGGGGGGCTTGGTCCTTCACTAGGCGGGTGAGAGGTCGATTTTCCCCGTTGCCTAGGATGGTTGTTTGTGAATTTGATCTCGGTTTGGTGATACCGGCAATGATCCACATAAGAGTGTGAGTAGTGTAACCCGCTATGTTGGAGTCCTTCCGGTGGCGTACTTCGCAGGGTACACTGGTCCCCCCAATCGTTTCCTGCAGTGATTGAGCAGGGGCTTTCAGGGGGTACAGGGGCCTCGTTGGGGTACTCAGTATAGGAGTAAGGAGGGGACGTATGGGAGAACTCATGCGTGGGTTCCATGGTGTTTGATTCTTGCTTGTAGACCATGTTATCCGAGATGTTATCCGATTCCTTCGTATAATCATGGACATAGAGTGGGTTCAAGTCTGATTCCCGCTCATAAACTCGGAAAAGGGCATCAGCTAAATAGTTCGTGCTTCCTGGTGCTTAGACTATTTCGTGTCGTATTTTCCCCAGGCACTTAGCCATCTCACCTGCTTTCTGCTAGGGTTCTTTGCCGTTCGCAGGTGTGTTAAGGGTTGGTGGTCTGTAACTATCATAAAGGAATTTCCCATAAGAAAATTGAGGAACAAATTAAGCGCTTCCACTATTGCTAAGGCCTCTTTATCAGTTGTCCCATAGTTCATCTAAGCGTTGGTGAACTTCCTGCTCTGTAATGCGGCTGGTCGCGCCATCTCATAAGTGGGTCCCTGTCCCACCCATGCTCCAACTCCTAAGTCTGAGGGGTCCGTAACCAACCAAATTGGTTCCTCGCTTCGTATGTCTATTGGTCGCATGACTTGGTGATCGATAATTCGCTTTCGGATCATATCGAATGTGGTCTGCTGGGTTGTTGTCCATACGAATTCGGCATTTCCCGTTAAGTCAGTTAACGGTGCAGTCAATGTTGCATAGTACCCGAGAAACTGGGCCACAAAATTCACTATTCCTAGCAATCGTTGTGATTCCTGCTTGTTTTTTGGTGTCTCCCATCCTGCAATGGATGATAGTTTCTGGGGGGAGGCATGGATCCCCTCATTATCCACTATGTGTCCTAATACTTCCAGCTTGTCCGCAAAAAGTACTGACTTCCTTTTGCTCGCATAGAATTTTGCTTTTCAGAGTAGATCACATACATGACATATGTGTTTCTCGTGTTCCTCTGATGTGTCTGAAAATATGAGAATATCATCAATGTAAACCTATACAAAATGATGTAAATATTCGCTTAGGAGGTCCTCCATTATCCGCATAAAAGTTCCTGGTGCATTCATGTCTTCTTGTAGCATTACTTTGCTCACAAATCCTCCGAACAGTGTTTTGAATGAGTTGAACTTAACACTGTCCTTGTCCACTCGCATTTGGAAATATGCCTCGCTTAGGTCGATCTTACTCCTGAATTTCGCTCATCCTATTCGGTTAAGGATCTGCTGGTGGTTTGGAATTGATGAACTATCCATGATCGTGTTATCGTTCCTCACTTTCAGGTCCACCAGGGGGCTGAACCTTCCATCTGGTTTGGGTTGTACAAACATAGAGGCCACTCCAGGAACCTCCTGTCGTACAATTACTCCACTTCGTAGTTTCTCGTTTATCCAGTTCATGAGTTTTTCCTGGTAGGCTTCTGGGATCGAGTATGTTGGTTGCTTTCATAGGTCGCTTGGATCTTTTAGCCGAATGTGGTGGCTAATCTTATGCACAGGGGGCAGCATTTCAGGGACCTTGTCCGGGAATACATCCTTGTATTCTTCCCACAATGTTGTTGTGGTGGAGTCTGACACACCGGCGTGGAATTCCCTGCTTGTTAGTTTGCATAGCACACGTAGTTTGTCATCGGGAAATTCCACTGCTGTATCCCCACACCTGATAAGAGCGTTATGTCTTTTCAGGATTGGCATTCCAATCAAGGCGTCGTACTTTGCCAAGTTCCCTACCAACATCTCCTGATTTGTCCATACCTCTTTCCTGATTCCTACAGTCAGTCCACATTTCTTGTGACTTGAAGAGCGGGATCCTTTCATAGCCATATTTACTGTCGTTGGTTGGGGTAGAGGCTCCATAGGGATGCCATGGGTAGATATAAAGGTGGTGCTAATTATGTCACAGCCGATTGTTCCTGTGTCGAATGGTACCTTTGCTGGGCGGCCTTCTATGTGAATCGTTCCTTCCGAAGCGTCACAGGGCCTGATTGCCAACATTGGTTGCATTCGGAGGCTTTCCATTTCCACTGCGTTAATTTCCACTTTGTCATATTCGGTTGCTTCCATGTGGTTCAAGCTAGCCTCTCGCTTAGCGGCGTTCCCCTTTCCTTTTTTGGACTAGCAGTCCTTTGCATAGTGCCCCTTTTTCCCGCATTCGAAACATGTGCCTTCCTCGCGTCATTTCTGTTTGTTGCCCTTCTTGTTCCTTGAATCCTTGTGGTATGGTTTATCCTTCTTTGTATTATCCCGCGATGATGATCCTTTGCTATTCCTTTGCTGTGGTACATGGGTTCGGTAAACTCCTGTTTCATACAGGATAGCGTTCTTCCATTCTGCTTACTAGACTATCTTTTCAAAGGAATCATCCTCCTCTTCCATTGGTTCTACCTCCTGGCGTAGTCTGCGGTGCATTGCCTCATACAATGTCTGTTGCAGTGTGTGCGGAGACACCGTCCCGGTAGGCAATTGTCCATGATACATTAAAAGATCCGTCACGACCAAGGTTATTCTTTCTGTTTTGCCATTTCATACTTGCTGGATATCTTTGAACCTTTTGTATAGTTCTTCCGTGTTTCACGTGGATTGGAATCTGTCTCTCAAGTATTTTATCAGGGTCGTTCCTCAGACTTTTTCCCCACTCTCATAGCGGTTCATTGCTTGGTGGTATGCTTCCTCTGCTTTTCTGGTACCGAAGCTTCCAAAGTACGCTCCGCTTCCTTCCTTCATTTTGTCCACCCGATATAGGGCCAGGTATTGAGAAGTTGTTATCACCTATCAGTCAAATACTTCAGGCTTCAAGTTGTCCTTTTCACCCACGAATGAGGGTGGCAGCGGAAGTTTGATTTTAGGTCCTGTTCGCCTGGCGGATTCACCTGCAGACATGTTGTGTTCGAACTCTTCGTTATGCGGGCTGTCATCCGACGAGCTTTCTGGAGAGTTGCTGGGGGATTTGTCTGGTGGCTGTTTTACTACCGAGTGATCTGATGCTTCTTCCTCGTCTTCTTCCTTCTTGGGTGTCCCCGCAGGTATGCTGTCTTTCTTCAGTGGTTGCGCCAGTCCCTTTGCTTTACTGGGGCTATGGGGAAATAGCCCAGGACGTCTGGTTGCTGCCTTTGGTGATTCATCAGTCGATTCGCTAAAGGTCTGCTTGGCCAAGTCTCGCACTAGTTGACATTCTGCTTCGTCATTCGAGAAGTCACTCTTTGGCCCTTTCAGTTTCTTAGGTTGCCTTTTCTTGGTGAAGGCTTCTTGTGGGACCTGCTTCCTACTTCGAGTCTCCAGTGACTCAATGGTGTCATGTTGGTGGAGCAGAACCTTTTGTGGTTGTACTGCTCCCCGATGCTAGCTTCTCTGTTGGACCTTTCATAGGTTGATCAGAGAATGTCCCTGCAGGTTTCTTAACCACTTCCTGAGGTTAAAAAAATGTAACGTGTTCGGGCCGGGCCCTAGTCATGTGGCGGTACGATAGGAGCAGATGGCTTCTTGATCAACAAGAAGCGAGCGCTGCTTGCTAAAGCAGGCTTCAAAGGGGTGTAATGGGAGATCAAAGAAGTAACCGTTCAAGCGAGTATATTAAGAATAATGCCAGTCGAAGTCTGCTGTTTCCATCGCGGAACTCAGCAGTCTTTAAATACACCATATCACTTATCTCCAGTATGAGCGATATTGCAAAACAAGGTGTGTATCAACTGATAGCACACAAAACAATACAGGTATCAAATGATACCGTGAAACCAAACATGAAACAATGTGTGTATCAATCAATAGCACACGAAACAATACCAGTATCAAAGATACCATGAAACCAAACATAAAACAACCTAGTACCCGTATTGGTTATAGCAAGCTCCAAATGTTCCAGTGGCTCCGAGGTGTTTTCATCCTCCGAGCACCCCCGCCACTTCCCCTAGTAGCTAAGTTCACGGATCCTCCTAGTGCATCCGTGAACCCTGCCTGTGTACCAGATGACCTCGCTTTTGACTATCTTTTCCACCTCCCATTCCAAGTCGCCATCTATCTCCTCAGGCGCTCTCAGAGGTTGTTCCCGAGCCGGTCCAACGGACGTCCGATAAGGCTCTAACAAGATACATGGAAGACGGGGTGTATCTTCCAGTGCTCCAAGATTTCCAACTTGAATGCTCAGTTGCCGCGTGGCTCCAGAATTTTGAAGGGCCTATATAGTTTTGCGCTAAGCTTTTTAGAGGGTCATTTGGTGCGAATGTTCTTGGCATTAAGCATTACTAAGTCGCCTGCCTGAAAGTTTGGTTGCGGCCTTACTTTCTTCTCGTGGTACCATCCCATTGCTTCTTTGGTTGACTTCAATGTGGCCATTGCCTGTCCATGTATTTCCTTCATCCAGTGAGCATACGTGGTGGCGCCTGGATTTCGAGCTTCTCGCTCCTTCACCCACTCTGTCTGTGGGTGGTATCTATAGTTCGTGTAGAACGGGGTGAGCCCGTGGGCACTCGTAACAGAGTTATTGTAGGCATGCTCCACTAACGGAAGCCGTTGGTGCCAGTGATCCTGATTGTAGTTGATGAAGCTTTGGAGATAGTCTTCCAGCACTTGGTTCGTTCTCTCTGTTTGTCTGTCTGTCTGAGGATGGTATGCCATTGATATCTTTCGCTTAATGCCTCAGAGTTAGTGGAGGGATTCCCAAAATTCTCCCGCAAACTTCGTGTCCATATCCGTGATGATTTCCGCGGGTAGCCCATATGGTTTCCACACTTCCCGGAGGAACACCTGGGCTACATCCTTTGCCATTGCATTTTCCCTTAACCCTATGAAGTGGGCCATTTTGGTGAAGCGGTCAACTACCACTACCATCCCTGTGTTCTCTTCTGACTTTGGTAGCTACGTTATGAAGTCGGTAGAGATAGCGGTCCATGCCACATAGTGTATTTCCAATGGCTGTAGAAACACGTATCTTGCATGCCGTGGCGCTTTGTTGTATTGACACTCATCACATGACCCTACGTAGTCATTTACCCATTCCGCGAGACCTTTCCAGTAGGAGTCCCTAGTTATGATTTCCACTGCCTTTTCCTGGCCGAAATGCCCAGCGACCTTGGAGTCGTAGCTGCTTTCAGCAATCAGCGTTTACAGGGCGTTGTCCTTTGGAAGGAACAGCCGTCCCTTCTAATACAGGAGGCCACTCACCAAGGACCAGTGCGTTGGCATATCCTTTCCCTCATCTCGGAGTCTTTCCAACTCTTTTCTCCTTACCTTCCAGTCCTGGTCCACCTCTCCCTTTTCATCTACCTGTCTTAGGAATTGGGCGTCAACTCTCCGTGCCGTTTCCTCGACCACCATTGCATTGGTTAGCATGGTTTCTTCCGTCGTCAGGGCCTGGTGTCGTCCCTGATCATACTTATCGAAGTATTGGTTTAGCCCGCTTTTTTCCCTTAATTGACTGGTTTTGGTCAGGGTTTCGACCACACTGGTTCCTGTGCTTCCGAATCCGTCCTGGCCCCTCTTGGTGTCGTCTAGCTCCATCACATCCTGGAGCTCCCCATTGTGAATCCTTTCTATTACGAGTTGCGCAACTCATTTGCTCTTCCCCACCTGGTAGTCCTGGTCCTTCAGATTGAACAGTAACACCTTTACGTCTCCTCGGTAGTCCCGGTCAATGACACCTGCCCCAACCATGATCCCATAGCGGACGGCAAGACCACTCCTTGGAGCTACTCAGCTGCAGGTTCCCCCTGGTAACACTAAGGCTATTCTGGTGGCTACTGTCGCTTGTCCACGAGCAGGCACCGCTGCTTCTTCCAGCGCGTAGATGTCATATCCTGCCATGTCGCTTGAGCCCCTTGTTGGAATTCGAGCCTCCGGGTGTAACCGCATGGCTCGGATGTATTCAGGTTCGGGTGTCTTCTGACTTAGACCAGGTTCCTCTTCTCATCCTACTACTATAACCATAACCTGGTTAAAATGTGCGGGGTTTGAAATTGAGGGCTTCTCGCTTTGCGCAGCTCCCCCGTCGGAACGGCACTTGAGCCCTCTGCTTAGTGCATCCGGTTTCCCACCACTCGACCCTGGTTGGTATATGATTTTCAAGTTGAAATCTGCCAACTTCTGTGACCACCTTATCTGCCTGGCACTCCAGGCCTTGGTCGTAAGGAAGTATTGTAGATTCTGATGATCCGCATATACCGTGCTGGGTTCGCTAGTTCCCGAGAGGTAGTGACGCCATTCCTTGAATGCTGCAACTATGGCGAGCAACTCTTCATCGTGAACGTCATAGTTGTGTTCCACCGAGTTCAGTTTTCGTGAGTGAGATGCTATCGGGTGCGGCCTTTTTTCGATGTATTGTGATAGGATGCATCCTAGCGCGCAATCGCTTGTATCCGTTTCCACCGCCGTGTTTCGGTCTAGGTGGAAATGTACCAGAATAGGCGCCGTCATGAACTGTTTCTTCAGGAATTCGAAAGCCTCCTCCTGCCCCTTTCCCCAGTCAAAGCCCTTGGGGTCGCCTTTCAACAACTCGGTTATGGGTTTACAAGTTCCTGAGAAATTCTTAATAAATCTCTGGTAGAAATTTGCAAATCCCGTAAAGATTTGTATGTCCTCTATGAACTCAGGTCTCTTCCATTCCCTTATGGCTTTGACCTTTCGATCACTCATGGTGATCCCATCAGTCTTCACTATGTATCCCAGAAACTCCACCATTTTGGTGTGGAATACTGATTTAGTGATAGACACTGCTAAGCGGTATTTCCATAACTCGGCTAATACCTCCTTTACCAACTTGACGTGGTCCTCCTCAGTCTTGGAGTAAATTGGCACGTGGTCTATCTATACGACTACTCCCAAGTCTAGGAATCTCCTCAGGACCACATGCATCATGTGTGGGAAAGTGGCGGGCGCGTTTCCCAGCCCGAACGGCTTCACCCGATATTCGTAATGACCATACCGAGTGCAGAAGGCTATCTTCCCCTCGTTCCCCTTTTTTATGCATATCAGGCGGTACCCATCCTTTAGGTCCAACTTGGTAAAGATACGCAACCTGACTACCCAGTCTCTGAGTTCACTCATGAGCGGCAGGGGGTACTTGTTGGCCATGGTAACCTTATTCAGCTCGCGGTAGTCCATACATTGTCTCAGCCATCCGCCAGGTTTCAGCACAAATAGTATTGCTGTACCTGCGGGTGACTGGCTTGCGGTTATCTTACCCTTGCGCAGCATTTTGTCCAGGTATTCTCGCAATGCCTGTAGTTCCTTTTCGGACAACGGGTATATTGGCCCCCATAGGGGCCTCTAGCCTTTAACTACCTTGATCTCATGATCGAAGAGATTGTGATTTGGGAGCCATTCCGCCGCCTGAGGCAGGAAGAGATCAGCATAGTCCCGGTAGGGTTTTGGCAGAGTCTCTAGCACTACTGCCTCGGGGTCTTCTGGGCCTGCAATTCGGCCCACGTATCTGGCTACAGGGTCCGAGGCTACTGTCTCGTCCCACTCAATGCAGATTCCTTCATCTTCTGGTTCCAGGTGTTCCTTACACTGCTCCGCCCTAAACTTCCACCTGCTTGCGTCCTCAATGAATGACAGGGGATGTTGGCGATGCCACCAGACAAAAGGTATTCCCAAGTCATGGATCCCCTGGCTCATGACTTCACAGCCAATTTCCGAACAATGTCGGTTAGCCCCAATTTCTAGCATGGTAGGGGTCGTATAGCACCTTCCCGCATTTTGGGACTGTGCGCCGTCAAACCCAGTTATACTAACTGGCATATCTCGCCGTATCGTTGCTAGCCCCAGGTTTTGGACTAGCGCGTCTCGTATGATAAAGATCTGCGAGCCCGAGTCTAATAACACACGAATCAGTACTTGTTCTCCCTGTATTCGTAGGTATGCTGTGCCTTGTAGGCACTCGTAATGTGTAGGTGTTGGGACCTGAGTTTTCTGTCTTTTTGGCTCCCCCGTAGGGTTACCCTGACTCCGTCTGCTGGACATGTTCGGAGCATTCAATAATCTTGGGGGTTTGTTATTGTACCTGCACAATTTTGGCCCTTCAGGCCTCCTTAGACAAACTCGGTCCCTTCCGTGTGCAGCTCCTTTCTTATCTTCTTTTCCCTCAATGACGATATTTAATCATACTGGTCTATGCCACCAGTGCATAGATGAGGGTGTGACCTTTCTAACCCCACCTTGGGTGTTCGACTCCTGCCGTTGTGTACGATTTAAGGTGAGCACGCTGTCCTTTGTCTTGCCTAGCAACCTGCAGCATACCCACTCGCCGTCGCCAGTGGTGCCATCCTGGGACTGGCGAAGCACCTTCAGGCGGTCCTGCGCTATCCTGACTTATTTCCCATGTATGACCTTTGGAGGAAAGAGTTAGGGTGCCCTGAGTTGCCCCCCGTAACAGTCCCCTTTTTATGTCTGTCGGGTTTGAACCTTCTCTACCCAGGCAGGAGTATAAAGTCTTCCCATCCAGTGTCCAGGTTGGAAATCATTCTCGATTTCATCGCCCTGAGATGGGTTAACCTTCTCCATTATACACACTTTTTTATGCCTTTCACAGTTCTGTCCCTGCCCACGCTCAGAACCCAGTCAGTGCAGTTCGTCGACATTCTTGACTAAGCCATTGCCCTAGCTGGGAGCGTTGGTTGTGGTTTTTATACAGGGCTCCCGGTTGTCCGATCTATCCCCCTTCTTGGTCCGACAACTCCCCAAGTCTAGGTGCTGGTGGCACATGGGCTTGGTTCACCGCTGGCCTTCGGATGGTATTCCGAACCTCCATGTATCAAAGCCTAAACTTCGCTGCTTTCCACTGTCCTATTGTTGCGACAACGGCTCCCTTCCTACAAGCTCCCCACTTGTGGTTGGTAAGTCCGCACCGGGTGCAGCTTTTATTTTCCCGGCATTGGTCGATCAAGTTTTGGGGTATTGCCTGGTGAGTTTGCTTCCAGTCGGTATGCTCTACTCCAGGGGTCTTGGTCAATTTGTTGGTTTGGGCGAACCTTGCTGACTTGAAGTTCCCAGGTGCCGTCTTCCTCTGGAACTTGCCTGTCCGCCCTTCTTCCTTTCCTCGCTTCGGCTCCTTTTCTCTGTCCTCCCAACGTCATTTCAGCAGCCGGGAAGAACTTGACAAGCTGGATGGATTGTCTCGTCATTGCCGTTAGCTGTCGAGGAAAGCCTCCTCCTGGTTTCTGACTGCTCGGAGGTGCTCCAGCCATTTGGCGTAGGTGTCGAATCGCTTATGAGACAACCGTCTCAGTATTGCCTCCGGTAGTTGGTCCTGGACTATCTTCCTCCACGCCGTTCCTGGAAGCTTGGCTTTGATGTTCAAGTTCTCCATCTGGAGAAGGTACTTGTCGCGGTCCTTCTCATACTTGATCCTTCCCATCTGTGCCAAAGCCTTCCAGTCTTCATTGATTGGTGACAATCGTACGATGATCTCATGCCGAAACTGTTCTCACACCAGCAATTCAGGACGAGCAGCATACCCTTCAAGCTCTTCCATGCTCTTCCTATACCAATTGCTAACGGGTGTCATATCGGCACCCTTCGTCCTTCCCAAGGCGTAGACAAGCCTATCTTTATCCTCCATCCACAGCATGGGATTTTGCCTAAAGAAGTCCTGGCACGCGTGCAGCCAGGTCTTTATATCCTGGTAGGACTTTGCTTCGTATGCAAATGGAGGGTCGGCGGGCTTCTTCTGATGCAAAGCAGTTTGTCGGGCCAACCCCTTGGCCAACTGCAACATCGTCTGATGTTCCTCCTCTTCCTTAGCCGTCCACGGTCTTCCTAGGGGTATTGCCCGTGGCCGGTGGCATGGGCCTTCTGCTCCGTTATCCAACCCGTCGTCCCCCGGGTCTGGGTTGCCTGCTCCTCCGGCCACATTGGGAGGTGCCGTGGCTCTTTCTTGGCCACTCTGTATGGTCTGTGGCCGGGTATCTCGTTCTGTGGGTTCCTTTCCCTTTTCTTGTTGGGACAACCCTGATCGTCCTCGCCCAGTTTCGCCATCATGGGTAGATCCCCCCTGATGCGATCCTAACGCTGTCTGCACCAGCGCCATCATTTCTCTCGTTGATTGGGCAAACATCTGGGTCATGTTCTGTTTCATGTCCCTAAGCCCAGTTGTTACCTTTTTATTGAGCGTCTCTAGTTCGGTAACAAACTGCAGCCCCAGGGTTCCCTGACGTCGCAGTTCCTCATCTATCGCCTTCTGGAGTCTATCCAGGCCTGTATAGAGCTCTTGGTCTCTACTCACCGATTCTTGGATGGTGCGTCCTAGGTCCTGGTGCAGCTGTCTGCTGACCGCCGCTTGCTATTCCGATCGCTCGTGCATGCGAGCGAGTGCCACTTCGATCACCCCTTTAAATCTGGTGATCTCAGCTACTACCTCCCTGTTCAGTTTCCTACTCCTATTTTGCCAGAGTGCCAATTCCTCTCCAACCAGCTTCTCCCCGTTCAGAAGTCGCTCTCTTACTTGCGCCAGGCCTTCTGCCGTCTCTTTCTGCTCATCAGATAGGATCCCATAGGCGACCATCTGGTCTTTCTGGGTTTGGGTAACGCTGTGGTCCAACTGGCCGATCAGTGTTCCAATGTGTGCGGTGAAAGCGCCCAAGTCGGTAGCGCCTGAGGGGGTTGGGGTCCCAGAGCGTGACCTCTGCCCGCTTCGTCTTTTCATGACGCTTTGAGTTGGGCCTTGGGGCACTGATGGCCCCAACGGGTTCCTCGGTGTGGGTGTGGAACCTAGCCGTAGCAGTGGGATGTTATCTCCTGGAGGTGGTGGTGGGAGTCGATAGGGGCTATCTTGGCCTGGTCCCCATGCGGAGATTAGCCGCTGCTTTCTCTCAGCACTCAGCATGTTGGTATCACTAGAATCTTCGGACCCTTCGTCGATTCTTGGTTGCGACGTCTTCCCTCTTCTTTCTATGAGTGTGAGGTATTTAAGGGCCCACTTGATCCCGTGATCAGTGAACCAGAAGGGAACGTTCTCGTCGTCAAAGACTTCACTTATGGTGAGATCAAACTCGATCTCATAGATGTGTGGGTTTCATTGGAGGTAAATTTGAGATAGATGGTTGGGGGCTTTTGATAACCGGTCCTCCAGGCTCATTGAAAGAGATGGTTGTGAGCCTCAGTAGTATAGAAGGTATCAATATAGTGTTAGGCAGTAGCCAACTCTAAAGACAAGCGAGTCTGGACTAAGGCCCAATACGTAATGAAGTGATTACTAGGAAGGCTCACTTAAGATGTCAACCGGAAGCGTAAAAGTGTATCGTAGAACGAATGTATTGATAGGATCTCTCCTCCATCGCTGATGATTGGTAAAGCATGGGAGGCACCTCGATATTTATATTCCGCGTCTGGGTGTTCGTGGCCTATCTATTCCTCCCACCTTTCCTCCATGCGAACTTCGTAGACCCTGAAAACCTTTACCCTGCTTGACTCTGATTTCCTTGAACAGCGGGGAGGTTGTCCTACCCCTCTCCTCGCTGCATCGGGGCTAATCATAGCCATTTGAACCCCTTCACTGTGGCAAGTGGTTGCTGGTCCTTTCTCTGCATACGGAGTGATCAGCTCCGGCGACAGACTTATCAATGCAGGTGGATTTCCCATCCGTCTGCATCAACCCGCACGAAGCCTGTTCCTATCGTATCGCGCCAATGGCGGTTAGGCCTGGGGCGCTCAGGGTTGATCTCTTCACGCGGTAGGCCCTCAACTGACTCTACCTTGTCATGCTTTTGGGTGTAGGTCAACGATCGTCTATTGGGCGTCATTGCCTCACCAGGATTTTCCTCCACATTCCTCCACCAATGGACTTGAAATTCGGTCTTACTGCCCTCATGGCAGCTGGGGACTCCTATCGGAGTAGCGGACCTCCCCCCGGTTGGCATCCATCCGTTGGCGCAGCTAAGGGATCTTTGCATGCGTTTATCTCCACAACCAACCAACTGATTTAGTTCGTTCGACCTTGTCAGCATAGTCGAGAGTCCTCCCCTAAAGATTCCGCGAAAACCCCTCCGTTTGCGACCTTCGGTGGTGGCGTAAATGAGGGTTTTCTGCCGATGTCATATTGGTAGAAATTAACTCATTCTCCAAATACTGCGTCCGACCCTGGGATCGAACACATGACCTTTCGCCCATGACCACGTGACATGCCCATTACGCTATGCCAGTTCGTCTTGTGTGTAAAAGCCCGAAGCGTGTGCTAGGAGACTTGTCGGACCACCCTTAGCACAGAAGGGTGTGTAACCGCCCAGCATACATGAGCAATGGCAAACGGAACCTATACGCATACAGGTAGCCAGGAGGCGAACTGATAGGAACCGGCAGGCAAGTAAGTACTTGACCTATGGAGACCCGATGGCCCAGGCTCAGAGAATGAACAGAATTGGCTGGTCAGGGACTTAGGTACCTGGGTACACACGGGAGCAGTGTCAGCGTACTTAGGGACTTATGAAGGCGCAGTTCCTCAGCTAGGCCGAGTTACTGAAGACAGGTCAGAAAGGTCTATCACCGGTGACAGGATAGGCAGGGTAACAGGGAAAAGTTAACTTGTCCGCTGGACAAGGTTACCCTACTCTCGGGATCAGGTTACCCTGCCTTGGGTCTTGGGTTACCCTGCCCAGAGTCCTGAGTTACCCTGCCTTTCAATACAAAGTCCCTTGGGGAGTTTGGGAAAATTGACTGGAATGTTTGTCACGCGAAGCGATGCATGATACTGGAATCTGGGGTTCCAGGGGATGCTATTGGGCGAGCTACGTAGCTTTGAGGAAGCTGTAAATTGAAGACATTATTCCTACCATACTCCTCCGGCCCCGCCTTCAGGACCGGACGTCATGGGCAAACGGTTGTGTAGTTGTGTGCAGTCCAGCAAAGAGGAATCTTTGGAGACATGCTTGCAACACCGTATACGTCGCTGCCGTCCGGTCGACCGTAAGCTGTTCGCAGAATATACAAGGGGGCATAGGATGGAAGGTGGAGTACCTCCTCCAAGTTGTTCGGAGTAAAACAGACCAGAACTGACGGAGTTAACGGTTGTTAACCGTGGGGGTCCCGAAGGTAGTCCTGGGTGGTGCCGGGGTGACTGGGAGAGTTTTACACCTACCAAGGCCGACCGTGCTCCCAACACTATAGGTTCTGAAAGGGAAGTGCAGAGACACTAAAAGCATGATTCCTACCACAGGTAAGGTAGATCCGAGGTAGTGGTCATGGGTAGCGCCCATTGGATCACTCCCGGACAATTGTGCCCTGTGGAAGACACCCAAAGCCCGCGACCCGTAAAGAGTAACTAGATAAACCGCTCACGGTAGCCTCTGGAGTCAAGTAGAGATCAATGCACATGGGAAGGGTGTCATAGATAGTCTAGTTCATGAGGCGTCCTGACTGTTAGCCACTGGCAAGACACCGATGCGCAGAAGTTTTCACTCCGGCGGGCAAAATGGAAATGCACCGCAGAAACGATAACCATATAAGTTGAACGCTGACTAGAGTGTGTCGACACATGCATGCCCGAAGGGTGTGCTAGGAGACGTGTCGGGCCACCCTTAGCGGAGAAGGGTGTACTCAAATAGTTGGAGTAAACTGATGGGGGAGTTTCTGGCATAAGATAAAACTACCTGAAAGTCTATGCGACAACTCTCCTACTCCAACAATCAATCCTCTCGAGACCTTAATTGAGTGAAGCATCAGGCTTAATGATATTAAGTTTTACCGTTTACTTTACTCTTACATCTGTGTGAACTTTTGGTGATAAGTTTGAAGTTGTTCGGTACGGTCGCAACCTTGGGATCCATCTTCCTAGGGGTACCCCTGTTACAGGGTGTGCTCAAATAGTTGGAGTAAACTGATAGGGGAGTTTCTGGCATAAGAAGAACTACCTGAAAAGTCTATGCGAGAACTCTCCTACTCAAACAATCAATCCTCTCGAGACCTGAATTGAGTGACGTGTCAGGCTTAACAATATTAAGTTTTATCGTTCACTTTACTCTTATATCTGTGTGAACTTTTGGCGATAAGTTTGAAGTTGTTTGGTGCAGTCGCAACCTTGGGATCCATCTTCTTAGGGGGGCCCCTGTTACAAGGTTTCCGGCTCGGTGGATTTATCTGGATTCCCCCACGCACTTTTTGACGGTTTACTGGACTAGAGTTGTTATTATGCGTCGAACCTCTTCAGCGTGGCATCGTGTTCAGGATCACTAGTTGAAGATGGTAGTCCTGTGGGGGCAGGACTCTGTAATGGTTTTATAATGCATTCTGGTGAGTCTACTAAAAGCAAGATAAATAAAGAATGTGTGAGGTAGGAAACAGGAAGCTAGGTGATCTTGTTGTTCTTAGGAGAGAAAGGGAGGCTTGGGAGAGTATATGTATCGGGGGTCCATGGACCCCTCATGGTGAGCTATAACTCCACTCTGGCCGGGCCACTAGCTTTCCCTTTTTCCGCTCAGCACCAGAGCACAGCTTGCTACTCCCATGTGGTTCGCAGTGCTTTCCCCATTGACAATAGGTTGTACTAACCCGATATTATTTTCAATGATTTTCCTGTATTCTTGGTTCGGTTGATGGTGTCGGTGTACAGGTACAGTACTGTAGGTGCTGCCTGTCATCCAGTCCGTCCAGGATGAGCACGAAAAATAAAGACAAGGCAAGTCCATTCTTGGGCCTGACTGGGCAGCTGTCGTCAGCAATTGGACAGCTCTGCAGTACTGTACAGTACAGTTCTCGTAATTTTTTGACATTTGTGAACATGCCCAGGTCCGCATCTCCCTGCATATGTATGTTAGCACAATCGTAGTGAGCCCAGCAGCAGGTGAAAATAAGAAAGTCCGATCAGGGTATAAGTAGCTAGATGATCCGAACAAACCTAAAGTTCACACAAATCTCATACGAAATATATTTGCTGGTGGGTCCCATGAACTAAGCCTTGGCACCGTATGCAGGCCCAGTCTTGTTCGCGGGTATCGGAAACTTATGAGTAATCCCATCCCCGTCATCCTGGCTCCCTTAGGATTACCCCCTCCAGTCCAAGGACTACCGTAGTGTGGTCTGATGGCAGTCGGACTAACGTTATGCACGGGGAAGTGACACAACACCTAGAAGTGACACAAGCCGGAATGTGCCGAAATGTGGTGTTCAAAAGATGCATTACCCCTGCTTTCCAACTGTGTAACCCATCAATACTACAACAAACACCATGGCCCCACTGAAGAAGAATGATTCTACGTATGAGGACTGTTTCCAAGGGGCAATTCGAGCAATACAATCAGGATAGGGGCTAAGTGTGATGGCTGCATGTGAAGCCTTCAAGGTAAACCGGCGGACCTTTTACTAATGACTTGCAGGTACAACAGTAGCCTGAGCTATAGCCCACACAGAGCAACAACAGCTTACCTGTCCTGAGGAGATGGCGATTGTTAAGTGGTGCTTCTAGCAGGATGATATTGGCTTTCTCCCATGCCTGGATATGGTCCAGGATATGGCTATTTATTTAGAATCAAAGAGAACTGGAATGCTGGCTCTCCCACTTGGAAGGTACTGGATATCCTGGTTTCTGAAAAGGCATCCAGACTTGGCATTGAAGCTGAGTACTCAGTTGGAGTGACAGGGTGCTTATGTGAAGGATCCCGAGATCTTGTGCGACTGTTTTGCCAAACTTGGCCCTGTAATAAGGGAGCACAACTTGTGGGAGTTCCAGATATTCAATATGGACAAATAGGGTTTTCTTATGGGATTAGCTGCCTGGACAATAGTTTTGTGTCGGCGCAGCCAGCGTAATCCCCATGTAACTCATGATGGGAAGCAGGAACTAGTTACTGTCATCGAGACAGTAGGTAGAGATGGAACGGTAGTGTCACCTTTTGTGATTATCAAAGGGGTAGGACATTATATAAGGTGGTATAAGAACTTGATGGAGAAGGAAAAGGGTTACCAGTTCAGCTACTCGCCAAAGGGTTGGACTGATGACCAGCTAGCAATGGAATGGTTGGGAAAGGTTTTCCTTCCAAAAAGTGAAAAGAGATGTGGTGACCTTCCCCGGCTTCTCATATTTGATGGTCATGGATCCCATATAACATTTGAATTTGTATCATTACGCTTTTCAAACAATGTTATGCTCCTTTGCCTGCCCCCCCACTCTACACACTTGCTCCAACCCCTAGATGTGGGCCTATTCAGTCCATACCAGCACTTCTACGGTCTCTCTGTAGACAACTATATTTGCTCAGGTCAAAATCTCACAGGAATAAAAATCTCAATTTTTATTCTATTTTTAACCAAAGCCCACCAAGCAACCTTCACCCCTACAACATTTGCTAATCCTTTCCATCAACTAGTATCCATCCACTAAATTCCAGGAGAGTATTTAGAAAGCTTAATCCTCGAGTGGAGAAGTGGAGGGACACTCTTGGTATTATTAAAAAGCCAAGTGGGAGTCAGGAGATATACTATCAGTTACTTGCTGCTACCAAGCTACTTGCTAACATCTCGCTCGACAATTCTGATTATACTGTTGCTCGTGTAAAGGGGACAATGAGCTCCCTTGCCCACCAGTTGAAGGAGGAGATAGCCTCCAAAGAACTTTGACGGGATCTAAGCTTGAAGCTTCAAAGTACTGATAAGCTCTACAACGCAACTGATCGCCACAAGCTGAGTGAAGCACGAGTACTTGATGGGGGAAACTCTCATAGAGTTAAGGGATGCTTGGCTGGCAAAAGATGCAAAAAAAAACAGGTCCGATTGGCTTCACAAAAAGGAACTTGAAGTACTCTACTCTGTATACGTAAAGGAGCCTTAAAGGCCAAGAGAAACCCCGCAGTTGCCCTTTCCCCTCCTCCGAAACCCTCCGCAGCTAGGCCCTAGCAGGGATGGACCAATATCATCACACTAGCACGAACTCCACATATGCTAGTAATTGATTCTGAGGAGGTTTCTAGTGATGAAAGTGGACTGGAAGATAACAGTGATTCTGAATGGTCTTCTGTGATTGTTTTAGACCACCCTCCACTCCCCTCCCCCCCCTCACAGCTCTCTCCCTCCAGCCAACTTCTATCAACTCCTATTTTCTATATGAGCCTAGGTACTCACAAGTCTACAATTGAGTAACCTCTTTTTCTTCACCTTATATAACCCCCCCCCCCCTCTTCCCATTACTGACTTGATCCAACCTTTTTTTCTTTGCTTCAGACTTTTGCTTTCTCTACTCTACCAATCTGTATTTATTCTTTCTCTGGCGTTCTTCTGATATGTCTTTTGTTGTAATAGCTTGAAAATTGAGGTTTCGGGGATGTTGATATGCTTGGACACTACTACTAATTGCGCAATCTGAGACTGTGTCACTTCCCAGTATAGTGACACACCCATGTGTGTGACATTAGAAGCACTGCGTGGGGTCGATGTTCGTGGGTGTAAATATAGAGAAAGTTGTGCCACATTATGTAAGTTTTACTTGTTTCATGGACTGAGTATTACTGCTTTTGGCATTCACTTCACAACCCTGCCTTGTTTGAGAGGAAAAGTTTTTAGGCAAGGAAAACATAGCAAATAATGAGGAGTTCGCTAGCAAAAATATTACTAAGAAATTAAAGCTCACTTACACCCCCCTCCACAAGAAGCCTTTGAATTTATTTCGTATGTTGAACAAATGAAGTTGCTAAGGTGATAGAAAAGAGGGCTCTTTAGTTAATAAATTAACTTAGCTTGCTACTTGGGCTTGGGACAGTGCAGCACCACTTAACCCATTCTTCAGGCACTGGTTTCTTTCCACCTCCTAACCCCAAGGGGCAGCAACTGCGGTTTATTTTCAACTACTGGTATACGGGTAAGTTAGTCGAAGGTTGAAGTTGTTGATTGGTGGCCAACCTCCTATAGGTGAGTCTATTCCTTTAATAGGCAATATTCGAACCAATCAGGGTGATAACCTTGCCCATCACCACACTTCAAATGAGTGAAATTACCTGGTATGTATAGGAAACAAACGAAGGGATCAGTCTTAGGTCATGTGACATGTTCCCACCCTTCAATCAATACTGGTGTGGAAGTGTCTCTGTTGTCTTCCCTAATTTGGATGGTGTGATTGACCAAGCTGGCACTAGGAAAAGAGCAATGGTGACAGTGTGGTATGCTATCAGATAAGGTGGTGATACTATACTGAGGATCTTGACTAGTAAACAGAGGAGAGATGACAGGTGAAAAGGGTGATAAAGTGGGACCTGAAATAGATAGATAGGAATCAGGATCTATTGGTAGCTCAGGTCATGGTTGTCACTCATGTCTAACCAAGGTAGGAAAGACCAGGTTTATATACAGCAAACCAGGCATGCCAAGACACCTCTATACAGGAGATTCTATAGGGTAAAAAGCCCTATCAAATATCTCAAAAATATAACCAGAGAACCCCCAAACCTTTTTCACACCAGGCCGGTATGACAGCTGATAAATTTAACATCGAAGGGGGGACAGCCATCATAAGGGCTCCGCGAACTGACTATAGGGGCTTGTTTGGTTGCGATGGTTCCGTTCAGTTCGCCTATACAAATTGCCTTACAGTTCCGTTAGCTAACGGTTATTTTGTGTGGGCGAACGGAACGGAACCATCGCAACCAAACAGGCCCAAACAAAATCGCCGTCTACTAAGCAGTGCTTCTACCGGTAGTCGTCCTCGCCCCTCCTGGACGGGGTGGACGGCAGTCGACTGCAGTCCGCCAAAATTGGCCACTGCACCAAGTGAAACACACGCTAATATGCACTGCTACTCGAGTACAAGTACTATCACCCTAAAAGCCTTTTTACCCGCGGATTTAACAAAAAAAAAAAAAAAATTGCCACACAGGATTAGGACTTTGATTNTTACCCCTCCCGCCCAACCTTCCATAGGCTCTCGTCCCACCATCAGTTTTTCCCCATCACCTCACTCTTGCCCCCTCCGTCTACACCCCAACTCTTTGGCGACCTCAGCTTCGGCATCCTTTTCCGCAACTCTCTGCTTCGACGCCAGTAACCTCGCGCTGTTTTCGCTTACCCTACAATATTATCCACAACACGATAGCCCTCCCCTCTACAACACGATAGCTTCGCACAACACGACCGTCCAACAGGGTATGTGGGGCGTGCTCGCTCAAAAAAAAAAATACACTTTGTAACCCAAATGGCTAGGTTGTTCTCGTTTTTGCGATTTGCTCCAACTGCTTCTCGCGTATAGTAGTGACACCGGTATTAAGAACCTCTTGATACTGCGAAGGATAAGATATTTGCACATTGATACGGTTCTACCGGTAGATGGGTAACAGTCACATTTGGTTTTCTCGAGGTAAACTATGGATGAAGACTTACCCTGGAAAACTACTACGAGCCTTCAAGTAAGCAGGTGGCGGTTACCCCATGGTGGCAAGGGTCTACGATACGGGAGATAAAAAACGAATATCATACCAGTCTCATAGATGTGCAAGAATTCCCGAATTGACCAAGCATGGATTTATTGCGATGGGAGACAACTGGTACACTTACCCTCTCACCGACACCCTATCAAGACCCCCCATCAGTGACACGACCGTGTCACTTATCTGTCACCCATCGCGCATTGCACTGCACCGGAGCAGCTTTGGACAGAAGACATTGATTGGATGCTTAATGGCAAACCCAGAGTCCTAGTGCCGGGTTCAATTATTCGTGTTCATATGGCTTTTACCGCTGAAATTCAGCACCAAAAATCCCAGTCCTTGGTATGATACTAAAAGTGCCTAAAGTCCAGGGACAGACAGAGGAATGGAGCACTAACCCGCGGATAAGTACTACGCCCCCCCCCCCCTCAGGAGTGAGAGCTACTCATCCCATCTTCTTCCCCAATTTCTAAGAGTGCGATAGCCCCCACTCAAAAAGATCCACTAAACCCATGCGCAGGCAATATGAAGCGGAACAAAAACCAATATCTCAGTAGGAACACCAATAGCTTCAACTTCTCCACCGCCTACAATCAGAGCAATACACACATCACCATCCACCCTACCATTACGGCAGATGAGGATGAGAGATCACAGATCCTATCCTGGCTTTCCCCCCTTGAGCCCCAGAAGAGACATCATGATGTGGCCACCAGGAGGGTCCTAGGTGTCGGAGAATGGGTGCCCAAGGTCTGCGATTTTGAGGCATGGAGGTGGAGCAAGGACAACGACTCAGCAGATGCGGTTCCATTCTGCTATGGGGCTCCGGGAGCCGGAAAGACTTTCGTCCGGTAATAGTTTTAATTTCCCGTATACGCAATTTATTGCTGACTCGCTATGGCGAAAGCTCCCTCGCTATAGATACCCTGTGCGACGAGACTGCTAGGCGGAATGTGGGTGTCGGTTGTTTGTACTGCGATTACCATGACCAGGAAAACCAAATTCCAGCAAACATGATCGGAAGTCTCCTGAAGCAGTTCGTTGCAGGACTCCCGGAAGTGCCGTGGGATATAAATGAGGCTTTTCAGACAGCGAAGGGACAACTCGGGGGNACATGATCGGGAGTCTCCTGAAGCAGTTCGTTACAGGACTCCCGGAAATGCCGTGTGATATAAATGAGGCTTTCCAGACAGCGAAGGGGCAACTCGGGGGGTCGGGCTCCCCAACTCCCGAAGCTCCTTGACCTATTCACAAAGGTCCTTGCACTCTATGAGCAGGCTTTTATATTCATTGAACACAGGGTCGAGTTCCTCAGGTCTCTACGGTGGATCACCCTGGGGTCACCCAACACACGACTTTTCATCACAGGGAGAGTTCATATCCGGCCAGAATTAGCTAGGCATCTCACGCAGTCACTCTCGACAATCCTCATACACCCGAAGGATGAAGACCTCACGACGTACCTGACAGAGAGACTAGACGCCGATCCAGACCCTGATGCCATGGATGACGATCTGAAATGTGAAATATTGACCCATCTTCCCCGGCAGTTCTCTGGGATGTAAGTAGTGCCCTGCTGTCGTTGATATCCATCAGGCTATACCGAAGAGCACGCTGACAATGCTCTGGAGATTTCTGCCCATTGCTTTACAGGTCGATGCTATCCTAGGCGAAACAACCATCTACAACAGGAGGGAGGCTCTTTATCGGGCGACGGATGTGTTGGGAGGTGTTTACCACTTTACACTCGATCGGATAAGACGACAACGCGGGAGCAAATCAAGGCTTGGCATTGCCGTCTTGGGATCTATTTCTTCAGCCGGCCGTGCCATGCATGTTGATGAACTGCGCCATTCTCTTACCGTCTACGAGAAAAGCCACGATCTGAACGTTAAAACAGCTCCCTCAATACAGACGCTCTTGAGCTCCTGTCTTGGCCTGGTCACCTTTGATCGTGAGACATCAACCGTGCGCCTGGTACACACTACGGGTATGGCACCTCGTGGGGATATCTCCGGGGCCGTATCGGGCCTTTCCTCGGCAGCTATGCCACCGAGATCTACTTGGCTTGCTTTAAACCATACTAATGTCCTACCGGTCTCTATCCCAAAACACGAAACCGCCGTCGTGACCCACGGCTCTGAGGTCTAAGGACGTACAGCCGTGATAGGGTTATGATGCTGCTACAGCACTAGCTCCAGCCTTCGATAGTCCGAGGCCTATGCATCACTACACAATCCATGCCCACCAATTACTCAGAAAAGAGCGATCAAGCTACATCTCTGGATCTCCGGCAATGTCAAGGATTAGCCCTGGTCAGGCTTGAAGAGTTTGGTCAATCATTGTGCATTTCTGTTTGAATTTCTCTCTTTCACACCCCCTTTTACTCGAAATTAATACACACCTCAGAAATGCAAATCTATGGTACTGCGACTTCTTAGTGAAAATAAAGCGCCATTCCCTTCCCCAAGTCGCTATTCACAAGCTCAAAATGTTATACCCCTCCCCATACAACCCTCATCGCTCGAAGCAAACTTTCCCGCGCCAACCCACCATTCCAGCTCCCTGATTACCGATCCTGGTCTTCATCCATTCTCGCCCTCAGCCGTTTTAACTCACAGTATCATGCAAGACATAAAAATTTAATGAAACAATGTCTTTCCTCCCCTTTCCTTCGGGACGTACCTTCCACTCCACTTCCATACCACCGGCCGCTAGGACCGCATTGCTGCTGATGCGGTTTACGCTTCCATGGCACAAGATATTCCCAGAAATGTTTGCAATTACCCAGTCCGGCCAGGCTTTGGGCCTATCCCGGACGACCTAGGCTTTTTTGGGAGCTGGCCTGGCCGGGCTGCAGATATCTGCAGGCTTCTGAGTGATCAAACATGATTGCCCTGATTCTGAGAGATTTCAGGGAATGGATATGCATTGACATAGATCAAACAGAACACCAATATATGCACCAACATTTTTTGCATCTGTGCGACTATAGTGAGGGGTATATTGTCTTCACCGTAATCGCTTATGGGAGAAGGGGGTGAAGGACCCCTGGGTGCTGATTTTAGTGTAGATCTAGGGTGTAAGTTCATATCCTCTCCCGAGTAGCCGTGCCCAACCGGGTCATGGACATGAGCAAGAGGGAGAAATGGTTTTCAATGCAGCGTTATTAGGATCAATTGTGCTTGGGAAACCATGCGGTCGAGAAGATGCGAGGAGGAAATGTGCCAGGGAATCGGGGTTCGTGGTGATACTGGTGTGGTCAAATAAAACAGCTTGGTAATCAAATAGTAATTGTTAAGGTGGAAGGAATTTGTCTACCATATGTTTCAGTGTTTTGAATATGCCATAGTGTTTTTTATTTCACTTTGTGTGTTCCAGGCCTGCGCCAGCTGAAGCTAGCTTCAGATATTGCATCGCAATGGGGGACATTCGCAAATATCTAGAGATATTGATGAGCACCTGCGATCACCCATAAGTGTTTGAAGATATTTTCAGATATCTACGGGCATCTGAAGGTATTTGTAGGTATCTGAAGATATCTGCTACCCATTGACAAAATATTCACTAACCACACGGCACAAAGCAAATGCCCGCCTATACCGCCAGGTACCCACAAAGCCTGCAGAGTTTTGGAAAGCCGGGCCTACGAAACCCAGGTCAGTCTCACCCTGACCTGGCTTGGCAGGACTGTGTATCCGTAGACTATCTGCGGGTCGGCCTGGCCTCACAGGGAGAGTTCATATCCGGCCAGAATTAGCTAGGCATCTCACGCAGTCACTCTCGACAATCCTCATACACCCGAAGGATGAAGANGGGGGGGAGTGCCTAGGTTGCCTAGGTTTGCACTACTCTGTTCAACCACATAGTTCACGTGGACCGTGGTTGTCCCCGAATAAACTACAATGACCGTGCATACCCACTTCAACTAATCCCCGCGTATAATAAAGTGCACAGTCCTCCACAGATAAATACATCCTTCCATCTCTCCCCTTTACGCCTTACCCTTTCTTGCCATTTCCAGTCAAGCGGGAGGGCAAATATTTCCTGTAATCTACAGAAATCCCAAACCTGCTTAATGGCCTCTTTGTACACGTCAATCCACTACTCGGATCTATTGTAGCCAAGCGGTATGGTTTTTAAAAAAAAGGGGGGGGGAAGAAAATAAAAAAAGAGGAAAACGAAAGGAAACGAGGACGATCGATGCAAGTTGCTCTGCAACAACAGCATTGATGGATCCAGTCGAAGCGGAATTGAGGTCGGTACATGACTGCTGCGGCGTTGCTGTTGCCAGTGCCTGCTCCCTGCATACATACACGCTCCTCGAAAGGACCCGGCCTAGAACATATCGAGAACGGCCTAATCGTATCATCGATAACCGCATGGTATATACCCCGCCAGCCCCGATTACTCTGAGAGTGCGCTGTAGATCCCCGACGCCCACTATCAAATGGGAGGGGGAGCTCAGGAAAGTGTGCTGTGGGAATGATTTGTCCTCTCATTCATGGGTGGGCTTTTGAAACGTAGAACCCTTCGTCCCCGCAGGGAGCGTATGTCTGGCTCGAAAACAGGAAGGGTAACACGGGATATATCTATTATGGTGTCTCGAAAAAGAAAAAAAAGTGGCTACAATGAAATAACTTAATATGTAAAAGTATAAGTAAAAATAAAAATAAGAGGCAGGAGGGATCGCACCCCATGGCTGGCATCTAATCCGATCGTTGACACCTGTTGTCATTTATGCCCCGGTTTTGTACCGTACCTCCCATCCTCCTCCTCGACCCCTACCTTGGATAACCTATCCTCAATTTTTATCACAACTTTCATTAGTTGTTTTCCATAATTAACTCGTTCTGGATTTCCTTTCCTCCCTTTTCACACCAGACATATTGCAGTTAAATTTAGGTTGCGAAAGCAGATTCAACCGCGATGTGCCGGTGCGGCTGCTGTGGAGGAACGAGGTAGAGGAAGACCACGGCAGGGACGTGCATGGCAACTTGCGAGGTTCATGTCGGACCTGTTTGGTTTGTTATCTCTGCTCCATTCGCTCATATCCTGCTGTCAAACTGTATCCTAACGGAGATATTTGTTACCACAGGCGATATTGAGGGCCGTGAGGGGTCAGTTACGGGATCAGAGATAACAGGTGACAGGGAACGAAGGAATAGCAGGTCTGTATTCTCCAGTTCTGGGTATAGAAAATGTACTAATAGATGCTTTCAGGAGGCAATAATGCACACCTCGTAGCTCATATTTCTACGTATTGACTCTCGATGAATGACCGAAGAGCATCAACTCATGGCCTTCTCTTGCTTAGACAGATCCTCCAGGAATTTTCGGGAGCTCAAACCATCCAGACCGGGAGATCCCATGTCCATGGTGAAGTCGGAAGCAGGCTTGTTAGAAGTGTGGTGACCATACCCGGATCCCAGAACAGATAACATTGTGAGATATCTCCGCACCAAGTTGGCCGGGGGGGTGATTCCCGATGCGATAGGTAATAGTTATCACAAGAAGCGTTCCCAAAGCCGATTTAGGTATGTGTGTAGGAAAAAGACTAGAAATCTGCCTTAAGCTCTCAACATCAGATATGAATCTAGATTCTTGGTATCATCATCGAATATTGCGGCGATCCTGCGACAAGCAACGGGCCAGAAAAAGGCGAGACAAGCCCACGGAAATGACTTATGCATGACCCGGCTTGGGGGGTGCCCACAGCGCATCGCTGGAATGCATAAAGACACAGAATGGGGAGAGAGCAAGGCTCGGGATCGTCCCTCAATCCGTATCTTCCGTTAGCAACAGCCATCGCAGCGGGAGAGGTGTGCCACGCCTTAAGAGCCGAAATATGATCAACTAATCTCGGCACAGTACAGAAAATGTGCCTTTGAAACAGACATTTTAGGTTACTGTCGAGAACCCGTAGCCATGATTAACGATGCTTCGGCTATCTGCTTAACCCATCTTACACCTCAAGAGCGCCTCCACACTCGCCCTGACATCTCTGGTTGAGCTCGTTCGAAAAATTGCTGAAACCTATTCGACCTATCTTAGCTTTTAGTGTGTCGGGGGTCTTTTGGTGGGCTCCCTCCCTGAAGCCCGGAGCATACCCTTTCTCCGATTTTCCTCCTTACGTCGGAGGATCCAAACAAACTAGACTCTTGGTGTGATATAACGGAGCCTTGTGGGCCGTCGGCCCCCGGTATGCCAAGATATGGAGTTGCTACTTGATCAATAGGCCAGGCGCCCTCATTGATCGAGCCCGACTCCCGCAAGCTTCCCACGAGGGCATGATAGAATAGCGAAGCCACTAAAGGCCCGGGGCCCTGCAGCCGGCAAGCTGCGGCACGGGTCGATGCACACTTCAGGGTCCAACAGGCCTGACCCGGCCTCTCTGGGCCTCTCCGGCAGCTGGCTTAGCCGGACTGCAGATTTCTGCAGCTTCCGAGTGACCGGGCATGATTCCCCGATTCCAGGAGGTTTCAGGACGTGTATATATACGTTGACATGGATTGAACAGAACACTGGTGTGTACGTCAATAGATTCTGCACGTACGTGGCTATAATAGGCGATATGTCGTCTTCATCCAAGTTGCTTATGGGTAAATGAGAGTTGAATGACCCCCGGGTGCAGATCCCAGCGCGATCTGGAGTGTAAGCTCATACCCTTGCCCAAATAGTTGTGTCCAGCGTGATCATTATAATAATAAAAAATAGTTTACGATGCGGAATTATTAGTGTACTTGGTGAGCCAGTGCGGGGAATTCCAGGTTCGTGATTCTGCCAAAGTGGTTGAAAACAGTTCCCAAATGAAACAAGAACTGTTAACATGCGAGTAACACATATACCGTACACTTTAGGAATATATCGAGCGAAATGAAATCATTCAGCGTCCGCACTACTCTCAACGCTTTGAACTTACCGTCATGTTTTCTAAATTCCTTCTTGTGTCCCAGGCCTGGGCCCGTTGAATATAGCTTCAGGTACTGCACCGTGTCAACGGATACTTGCGAATACCAGTAGATTTCTGTAGGTATTCAAAGATATCTGTTATCCCTTGACAGAACAGTCACTGACCACATGGCACCTGCCGGAAGCCTCCGGCGCCACTAGGCATCCTTAGGATCGGGCCCTCGAGTTCCCCATTAGTTTTACTTTGACCTGACCTGGACGGACCCTATATATAGGCTATCTGTGGGCCGCCATGGCCGCTTGGGAACACCACTTGCCACTTCCTGTTCCCACACCAACGTCACACCCCCATTACTAACACCATCCCTGAGTCTAATTCTTGCTAGACACTTGCGAGTTAACGATTCGGTTCCGGGACACCATATTGCGTTTGCACCTAGTATTCCGAGTGGATAGGGGGAGTTTTTATTGGTGCTAATCTAGATTTTATCATTATTATTATTTCTTTTACCCTCTTGCTGTATTCTCTTTCCCGTCCGGAGTTATGGGCATGGGCTCAGATTAGATGTTTAGTTTTCTCTTCCCCCTTTCACTCTCTCCTAGTTATGCGTATAGTTTAAAGATATAGGATGGATTTTTGAACCCTCCAAGTGACATAAACATTATTCCATGCTAACACAACCTGACAAAATCAGTATACCGTATACAAATATCGCAGTCTAAGAGTCCGATCCAGAATTGTTGATAACCAGTTAAGAACTACATGGCGCTAACATTCTCTCAACGCTTCCTGCTTAAATCCTTAGAGTCGCGGCAAGAGGGTGGACTCTGCTTCAGCTATTTGAATGGGGCTTATACCTTTCACCAGTAGTAATTTTCTGTATCTGACCTTTAAGAAACACTCGCAGCTTAGCAGGCGATCGGTGGTGGAGAGGTTATTGGGCCTTAAATAGCGACACTATAGACTAGCTCCGTGAGTCTGTCCCGGGGATTCTATAGTATTCAGAAATGGTACTCACTCATATGAATAAATGGTGACAATTCCTATTCCCATCCCCCTGGCTACTTTATTTTCTCACGCTCCCTAAATCTCCTTTCTGCTACCGGAGCCCCGCCGATCGCAAACCCCACGTCCTACGATATTTGTACAGTCCGGAGTGGGTTTCCACGATACAACTTTGTATTTTCGTGGAACTAATTTTCCCCCAGGCCTATAAGGAAGGGTACATCGCCGATGCCCCGCTCCTGTGAGGCAGGGCCAACTAATTCTCCCAACCGCTAGTGATGAAAAGTCCTTTGGACCCGTTGTGATGCGGAAACTAAGGCTTCTGGGCCTCTCCCTGCCACTTTCTCGGGCTCTAATCCGCTCTTGAACGCCTAATCGTTGCCCTCAACTACTAAGTATTTCAACCACGGCATTGGCCAAGAATAGGTACTTATCCTACTGGCAGGTAGATCCAGATTTCCTCCCTCAAGCTAAGCACAACAATACCGCACTATGCGAGAAACACCTGTGGAAGTGTCGGGATTGAGCGAGAGAAAATGCTTCATCATTCAAGTTGTTTATCCTCAGATTTAAGTCAGCGGTATATCAGCATCAGCAGAGCCTACTCTATAGCTGTCTCCAGGAGCTGGATGTCGTTCACACTGGTACCTATAGGCCGTTCAACATTTATGATAGCTATTTATTTAAATGCTTATTTGGTTGGATTCTACTTTGCAAACCTGTAATAAATCCGAAGTCAATCATCAATCGCCAATCACCGATCATGGTAAAGTAACATACATTTCTGTGCCGAGAACCCTGCTCTCGATAACGTCATCCCTGGAATTCTTTATAACATCCCAGTCCAGTAGCAGTCCTGCAATTCTTACGATAGACAATACTGACTAAGTTAGAGATATGCAGGCATTTGAGATACGGTGACCATTGTCAATCAGGCGTTCAGTAAAAGCAATCCCGCACTCGGGTGTAAGGCTACTGGTAATTTGGACAGCAACACAAGCCCTTGCTCCCCGGGCCCCCAGAATTGGTCCCTTCTCCAAATTACATTCACAGGATATCACTCGGGCCTTCCAACCTCTCTTGGTCTACTTAAAATTCCCACTTCTTTCAGAAGTAAACTCGACATTTCTTAAATCCTCAGCGCGGATGCCGTACCGGTGCCCCCCGGTCATGTTAACTGCGCTCGGATAGAAATAACTTGGTTTTATTGAGGGGGGGGGTGAGAGGCGGAGCCAGGTTCCTTTGGTCTCGGGCAATCGATACCAGTACAGTACACTCGCACTCGAGTAGGTGGGGGGGGTTGCTCAGAGGAATGGATGACATAAGGTTCTCCCTCATGACTTTGTACGATTTCTAGCTTTGTCCTATCCCTGAGTGAAGATACTGGGCCCTAACGAGGAAAATGGCTGAGGGGTCTGTTTGTTTTTCCCCCATTTTATTTATTGATTCTGCTGACTAAACTGGGAGGTCACGTGACACCTCATGATTCCCCAACCCCCCAAGTCGTTCCAATTCTACCCGCCCTATCGTGAGTCCCAACTATGATAATGTTATTATAATATTATCAAGAAAAATCTAGTGAACTTGAAAGGTGGCTCCGCCCAATTGACCTTATCCCTCAGTCCGTCGCGCACTAGACCCAAAAGAACTTGTTTGAGAAAATAAAGAGAGCCAGAAAGTATCCTTCCTTAATAATTACCTGGGAACAACGACCAGAACGCCAAATTGAGACCTTATCCCACCGATCTCTTGGGCATAGTGATGACTACGGGGTAACTCCAGTCGAAAATTCTTTCAAATATCCCCCCAAGAGCCCGTGGGTTGTTCGAAATTATTGGTAGGTTGAACATGCTTTAAAAACGCGTCAAGCCAGATCGTTCCCCATCCGGAATTGGGAGGAAACGTGCCAATAGCAGTTTACGCCATATGACAGCTCGGGTAAAAGTATCTCGTGGGCCTTCCCAGATCCTAATACCGGTATAGATGTTTAAAAGGTTGAGGGGCAAACCCCCCGGAGTTACCCCGCATAACCGGTAATGCTGCTTCCGAGCTGATTGCTTCAGCTGGTTAGTGGTTGGGGGGATTGTATATTATGGCTTCTCCCAATGCAAAAATCGCGCCTCCTCTTTTGACGGTCAGCCTCGTATCGTACAGTAAGGTGCACAACCATGGGCAGCAAGGATAGCATACCAGCTCTCTCACGACCGATAGTTTTCGGTACAGTATCTTGGAAGTTTTCCTGTTGCTTATCTATAAGCACTGTTAGGTTAAACTCTCGCCTTGTTTATCACAAAGCCCCGATTTAAACGCCCCGCTTAAACACTTACTGATTCGGCTTAGCATTCCCGCTCTGCTATTCCTCCAGTTACAAGTTCCAGACTGCTCTCCAGTCTCCTGGCTCCTGGTCCGGGTTCCAAGCGCTAGGGCTCCATCATAGCAAGCCGCATGTACTATACCAGGACTGGTAGAAGGCAGGAAGTATCATTTCCGAAAACAGGGTCACGAGTTTGCACGGGGCTCCGATACGCACGGATTTTTTGTCAACCATTTCGCAAAGCTCTGTATTCTAGTATAGTGCAAATGGGCTCAAACCGGGTCCTCAAAACCAGCAAAACCCGATGTCTATCTAGTCAATGACAACAACAAATTTAAAAAAAAGTAGCACTCGAAGAAAGCCACTTCTGAGAAGAACAAACAAGTCCTACTCTTTTTTTTTTAATTAGGTGTTGTAAGCAAGAGGAGAAAGATGTCAAAAAGTGAAAATTTTGGTGAGAGCGGAACAAGTGATAAAATATACCTAGTACCATGCTGAAAAATACTGTAGAGAATTGTGAGTGAGATATTATGATAACAGGTGATAAAAAAGAAACATGAGTCCAACATATGAGAGAATTCACCAACAACTTTTACTGAAAGCCACATTTACTACAATTGCAATGCCAGTGCTAGATCAAAATTGGAAACGTTTATGTATTAATATTACCATTCACTGTGCTATGTTGCTGTTCAATGTGCTATTATTGGACTCTACAGAACTGTATACCACGGTGTCTTGGCAAGTGTTGGCAGGTCTTGGCGCAACTCCGACCGGTTGCCTCGGAATTCCCGTTCCACCCGAGGACCCACTTTTAGGCACTTTGCACCGTACCTTCCGCACTCTAGAAGTGCCGGTTTTATGGTCAATCTATCCCCCCACACGCCCTCGGCCACTCGGACAGCGTTGTTAGCCCGTGCGGTGCAAAGATTGGGTGGTGAGCGACCAAGAAATCCCGTAATACCCTGACAGATCCTCCCCGGAGAAGATATTGGCTAGGTCGTAGCAGCCCTCTCTACTCGTGCGGTAGAGATCCGAATAGTTGATGCTCTCGCCCAGACTCCCGAAACTCACTCGGTCAGGTGCGCCCGGCGTTGATGGACAAAAGCTACTACCGCCGCCTGGTTGGGGGGAAATGTAACATATGGTATGCTGCCCCTTCAGAGGGACGTACCGAAGACCAGCGGACGATAAACGGACTAAAGTTAGTAACCCGAGGAATAACTATTAGTACAGCAGTTCATGTTCGTCACCCGCTACCTTTAGTATTGCATTATGTCCGCGTTTTCATCTTTTCAGCCCGTGATACCCCGTCGTAAATAATCTTCTGGTGTGACGTCACACCAAAAGGCAGTTACGTGGTCGCAACGGAATCGGCAGGGATACATGGATGCTTCCTCGATGATTCTCGTCTGAGGGTTCACGCAGTCTGACCCAGTCGGGAGTTACCAATAGCGTTTCTAGAGGGTTGCCACTCACATCAACAGCCTAGCACACCTTCGACTAATGTCGAGTTACTTAAACTCGGTTATCTCAAAGAATCATACAATGACCAAGTCCCAGATAACCCGCCCCGAAACTGCCCTTTTTCGGATCACGCTCAAGGTAAATAGCTACGAAATCATACCCAGACGCAGGCATAAAAGGACAGTGGAGGTGGGTATACAGGGTCCCGAATTCCAGGTCGGATACCATGGCCCTTGCACCGCCACCCGGTTGAATCAATGAACCAGGTCGCCAAGCTTTGTGCTCAAACCATGCTATCATAGCCGCACCCAGATTACCTAGCGCAAGCCCTCTATTGATGATACCCTGTATCTCAGGCATTTCGTGTGTAACATCACATTCGCACTGCATTCACATCGCAGAAACCTGCCAGCCCAATCACGTGTCGGGGGGTCGATGCTTCCTCGATGGTTCCCGTCCGCAATTGAGAAAAAGAGAATGCTGTTTCCCCTTTCGGCAAGTGGTGTTCTCTTTTTCCAGGCCATTTCGGTACCATATCATCCTGTGCACAGTCTAAACATGACTCTCGCCGACACCACCCTGGGCCGACGTACACAACCCAAAAAGGCCCCGCACACGGGCAGCAACGAGCGGCGAAATACTCGCAGACCGTCTACAGTGTCCCAATTCCTCAAATAGTCCATAAAAAGTTAAAGAGATTCGAGGAGAACTCAAGGCCTCCAGATACTTTCCCAACCCCCTTCCCACAACTTTCGGAGATGAACTGGGTCCTAAGGTGAAAATTCTAGCGACCTCGCTGGACCACTTCCAGGCAATGCCAGATGTCCCCACATAAACCTCCCCAGAACCTGTTGGCAAAAAGAGACTAAGAACCTAACAAGCCATTAGGTTTCGAATTTCGTCCCCCGTTTTGCTTTTTTGTATTATTTTCTGTGTTTTATGGAAGACTAGAAGGGAGGCGGATGGCACCCTTTTCAAATGTTACAAGTACTACAACGGGTAAGTCCGATACGTTCCTACAGAAAAAAAGCAATCAAGCGACAATAACCATCCTGTGAAAACACACCAATAAGTTACCCTCAGTGCGACCGCCACACCTGCCCCAAGTGCAATAAGCACCCCACCCAGCGCCCAATTGCAGAAGCTTGCACAATACCAGGGCGGGCGTCTTGCGCTTCATTTCAGAGGCCCGATTATTCACTTCCCCATAGTATAGTACTAAAAGTTTTGTCTTTGTGCTAAAAATGTGTGGAGTCGAGGAACAGAGGAGGGGATAGGGCGGTAGTTTGTGGCAGTGGATAAATACTAATTTATGATACTGCCCCTCTCAAGAGTAAGAGCCATCAGTCCGACCTCCCCTTCCAATTTCTGACATTGCGATAGCCTTATTCAAAACCGTTCACTATGCCCATGCGCAGGAAACATGAAGCGAAGCACAAACCAATATCTTAGTGGGAACACCAATAGCTTCAACTTCTCCACAGCCTACAATCAGAGAAACACACGCATCACCATCCAACCTACCATTACCGCGGATGAGAGATCACAGATCCTATCCTGGCTTTCCCCTCTTGAGCCTTGGAAGAGACATCATGGTGTGGCTACCAAGAGGGTCCCAGGTGTCGGAGAATGGGTGCCCAAATCTAGCTGTTTTGAGGCGTGGAGGTGGAGCAAGGACAACGACTCAGTTGGTGCAGTTCTATTCTGCTATGGGGCTCCGGGAGCCGGAAAGACTTCTGCTTGGTGACAACCCAAATTTCCGCTATACGCAGATTTATGGCTAACTCGCGATGGTAAAAGCTCCCTCGCTATCGATACCCTGTGCGACGAGACTGCTGGCCGCAATGTCGGTGTCGCTTGTTTGTACTGCGATTACCGTGACCGGGAAGACCAAATTCCAGCAAACATGATCGGGAGTCTCCTGAAGCAGTTCGTTACAGGACTCCCGGAAATGCCGTGTGATATAAATGAGGCTTTCCAGACAGCCAAGGGGCAACTCGGGGGGCGGGCTCCCCAACTCCCGAAGCTCCTTGACCTATTCCCAAAGGTCCTTGCACTCTATCAGAAGGCTTTCATATTCATTGACGCACTGGATGAGCTCCGCATTGAACACAGGGTCGAGTTCCTCAAGTCTCTCCGGCGGATCACCCTAGGGTCACCCAACACACGACTTTTCATCACAGGGAGAGCTTATGTCCGGCCGGAACTGGACAGGCACCTCACGAAATCACCCTCGATGATCTCCATACACCCGAGGGAAGAGGATCTCAGGACATACCTGATAAGGAGGCTAGACGCCGATCCGGACCCTGATGCCATGGACGACGATCTGAGATGTGAAATATTGAACCATCTTCCCCGACAGTTCTCTGGGATGTAAGTAAGACCATGCCGTCACCCACGCCCATCAAGCTATACCGAAGAGATCACTGACAATACCTGAAGATTTCTGCCCATTGCTTTGCGGGCAGATGCTATCCTAGGCGAAACCACTGTCCACAACAGGAGGGAAGCACTTTATCAGGCGGTGGATGTGCTGGTCGGTGTTTACCATACGACACTCGAAAGAATTAGACGACAGCGCGGGAACAAATCAAGGCTCGGCATTGCCATCTTGAGGTCTATTTCTTCGGCCGGCCGCCCCCTGCATGTCGATGAACTCCGTCGCTCTCTTACCATCGACGACGGGAGTCACGATTTAAACGTTAAAACGGTTCCTTCAATACAGACCCTCTTGAGTTCCTGTCTTGGCCTCGTCACCTTTGACCACGAGACATCAACCGTACGCCTGGTACATACTACGAGTATGGCACCTTATCAGGATATCTCCGGGGCCGTATCGGGCCTTTCCCTGATGGCGTAGCTGCCTGAGTTCGCTTCACCCATTTCAGACTACTCCCAGTCCCATTGTTCATCATCTCAAAAATACCACCCTCCGGACAGAGGACGTGTGACCGTGAGAGAGAGTCGTGGTGTTACTGCAACAACGGCTTCAGTGTTCGATCATCTGAGGCCTGCACATCACGGTAACCCGTGCCCGCCAACTATTAAGAAAAGAACGATTAAGTCGCATCTTTGGATCCCCGGCAATGTCAAAAATCAGCCAGGGAAAATTTGAGGTATCTCGCCCAGCATTCTGCATTTCTATTTGAACTTATGGTCATAAAAGTACTGTCAATTTCTCCTCATTCACAAATCTCCTTTTCATCTCTTTTCACTTCACGTTATTACGCACTTTAGATATGGAAGCAATAGTACTGCAACCCCGCGGGGATGGTAAAGGACTATTATCTGTTTAAAGTTATAACTCACAAGCCCCTAGTATTAAAGTACTAGGTCAAAATTTCCGCATTCCCTATCTGCGCCAAAAGCAAACCACAGAGTTCTAGAAAACTGTGAAGCCGTGAAGAAAATGTTAAGTGGGAGGTATCTAGTTGTCATGTACTGTACTCCCAAGTGTCATCAGATAGTGCGGTACGGTTACCAGGGGTGGGGCTATACTGATTTGAGAATGAGTTGTACAGTACAGTACTGTACCACCAACCTACGGTTCCGACAGTAAAAAAAGAATAATAATGCATAATCACGCAACATACGCCCGCCTTACGCCCTGAAACACACGCTTTCCACAACATAGAAGCAATTAAAGAGATGGTATTATGTCGTTATCACTACGTTGACCCACCTAATCGGTTAGAGATCTTAGCGGGTAGGACTCGCGAGAATCTATACTCCCCGATATTGATTCGTACGATGCTCGCCGCCGAGCTGAGGCCAAGAGGTCGATCGAGGCTAAAGGAGAGCATGTAATTATTTCATAAATACTAAAAATACATCTACATAATCTCATTATACGCCAGGCAGATCCAGTACACCCCAAGAGAGGGAAAAATGAAAAATGAAAAAGAGTGCGAAGAGCCGTGAAGGAAAACGAACGTAGTGTTTCCGCACCATTAAGCCAGAGAAGACGAACTCATGGATACCCTCCGACGAACGAACCAACAAACTTGCAGCAATAACTACACCACTATTTTAATATTGTCATGATTATTATTATTTTCATAATCCCGCAAACTAACGCCGTAGCCAGACATCAAGAGTGAAGAGGCCCGCATTTTGGGCGGGGATCATGATGGTCTTTTGAGGCAGGGTGTGATTCTAATCACTGAAGAAACTCTCCCAAGTGATTTAAGGCATGTCGGCGCCCTGTGTCTTTTCCCGTTTTAACTGCCTTTTTTTTTTCGACTGCCTGTAGGATGCACGCCCAAAGCAGAATCAAATTCCCCGCCAGGTTACGCAAATACCACTTCATCCTCGGGCCAGTCCTGAGCCACCACCGGAGGGCCGAATGACTTGCGTTTCGACCGATCCGAACCCGCGGGAGGGGGAAAGACCTTCTTTAAAGCAGATGTCGAAATGGCAGTGACGCCTCGGGTCTTGGCCCTAACCCGCCAATTACGATCCTCGGTAATCAAAACAGCTGCTTCACAATTGCCGCAATCCCCAGGCATCGCTTTTCTCCGCGTCTCTCCCTGCAGTTTTGTAGTCTCTATAATGATGTCATCGATTTTACGCCGCCCGTCGCCTCCATATTTGTCAAGTTGTTCCTTGTAGAAGCCAATGCTCGTGACATTGTTTCCCTTCGCCGTGACATCCCTCTTATCAGTGAGAGTCTCGTGGATTGTAATCATAGCTGCCTTTGCATCATCGCTAATGGGACCTGTGCTGTTGGCCAAGCCATGGAGCTCTGTGATCACAGCTCAGATGGTTAGTGGGCATCATGGTCAGGATATACAGATTGACATACCAGTATTAGGTATCAAAATAGGCCAATTGAATGCCGACACCATGGGTTTGAAGACTTCAGGCCGGCTGAGCAAAAGACTGGTATCAACGACCAAGGTCAAGACAAATCATGAGTACTGTCCAATAACTATAGAGTGCAAAACGAACCGAAAGGTTCTCTTTCAGTGATTCTGGCCCCTTTTCAACAGCTTGTTTACGTTCCTCTACTGAATCAGCAGCCTGGCCACCGCCCTTAACTGGGCCTTGAGCTGCCACCGCCCCTGTTTGAGACGTCTGACTTCCTCAGACTGGCCCACTAGCACATAATCGCCATCTTCTTACTCGTTCTCCCACTGGTAATGTCTAACGTATATCGGAATCCTGTGAAGTTGGGGTCATTCTGGACCCGCCCAGTTCCTGCTCGTGAGCAATTATCGCCTCCAGCTTTTGGTGCTCTTGAATTCTCGTCACCAAAGCCTGGTGAACCCGGAATTCTTTATCACCGTAGACCAAACATTCACCATTCTGGAATAGCACCAGGTCAGCAAACAAGAAAAGAAATAAAGGCTCCGGAAGGATATCTTACAGTGGAAACCTGAGTGGCAAGTCACAGGATACGCTCGATATGGACATTCTCCATAGATGGCACCTCCACTGAACGTTCCTCTTCATCAACCCACGCATCTTCGAACCAACAATTAGGGAAGTACCTCCTCGCCCACTCGAGGCCCCGCAAAGTGTAGTCTTCCGGAAGCGGTCTCCCACGACCCTTTTCTGGAACTGGAAACTCCTTGCATCCAAAACTATCCTAGTCGGATTGCCCAACAAGACTATTCGGCATAAAAACTAAGCATTCCCACGGAAACCCGTTTTCCAGCAACCGGATTGCGGGCCCTAATTTGACCACATGGGCAAGAAATACGAGCCATATGTAGACGTGAAGCAATACGTGTGGATCGCCGATTCGTTGGAGGGCAGCGCTGAGAATCTCGTATGCCAGTCGTTTGGAGAAGCTCAAAGACTCGGCAGCACCTTCCCAAGATTTTGCATCAGTTTCTTTGACTTGCGAGGCCGACTTCAGGTTCGTCCTGCATTGGTAACGATTCTCTTCTTCCAATTTAGAAGCCGGCTAAAGCATAGACGTCACATAGAGAGAGGTGGAAAGAGACTGTCATACCCGTCGTGTTTTTGTCAACAGCTGCCGGCGGTGCAGCCATCATACCCTCCTCCGGGATCCGTCGGTTCTAGCCTTCGCGTAGGGCTAAACGCTGAAGGCTCTCTTTTGCGCCATATTGAGAAAAACCGGTTATATTGCAAACCGCAATATAAGCGCCCGACACCCGATTAGACTCTGTCTTTCCAATATTTCGGTCCAAGTTATCCAGGTGATCGAATAGAGCATCGTCGGTCTTTTCAAGATCAATATGGGTGAAATGGATTCCATGGAGTTGATTGAATCCGGCATTGACACGACGGTTCTCGTTGGCATGTTCAGGCAAGAATACAGGCTCGAACAAAATTAGTATGCTTTCCCTAGCCGGGAAGAAGGACTATGTGTTATGGCCAAACTTTTGCAATGGTAGAATAACTATTGAAGGACGTTGGGTCTGGCAAGGCTGTCGTAATTATATGCTCTTACAGGTCTACCATGACTTGCCGGTGTGGCACGGGAAGAGCTCTTCCCTTGAGAAATGGTGTTGTTAGACTCATGTGGTCTACAACAAGGATAAAATGTATAGTTAGGGTAAAGGTTTAAACACATATGTTGGAAGATAGGTCTCAGACCTAGATTATAAAGGGATGTCTATATAAAGCCTGTACTTCCTAGCTTGAGTCTACAGAGAAAATACACAACTCCACTCTCTTCTCCTCCCTGAAGACGACAAAAGGTGTCGTCTTTCGTTTCCCGCCACGGTCAGCATTCCACTGCCATCACATATCCTGTTGCTCAACAAGGCTAGCCAAATGATGGAATAAACGACCAACATAATAATATTATGGAGTCTTATCAGTAGCCTTCAAGTACCAGAACCTAGCAACGCGGACCCAAACATCAAGATCTCGGATATCACCCTCCCCGATAGCCATTCGATAACGACCGAGATCGCCAAGACACTCTGCCCATGTATTTTCAAAGGCATGAACGGTCTCGTACACTGCAAAGTCAATACGATTGATATATATTGTGGAGCAGGAATTGGTGGTTCCAAACTTACTTAACGCTATCATGCTATGAGCAAGATAGATAAACGTCAACATATGTTCCAATGAATATGGTAATCTGTGTCTAAGCAACTCAAGAAAGCTACATATCCCATGCCTCCACATCCGAGCAGGCATAGCATACTTGTTGTAAGGCCAAAAAGAAATCATGGTGCTCATGCAGCAGAGTGCAGTGTAAAGCAGTCAGTGCCCGCCATTGTTCATCATTCCGAAGAGGCCGTGTTTGGCCAACATCAAACGCTGCGGCACCTTGTTTAACATCCACCTCAGCACATTTTACCTCAACCGTCACTAAGCCAGCATATATCCCCTTTACCTCAGCGATGAGCTGCTCGGGACTGATTGGCCGAGTCCCGGGCTGTCTGACCATCCGTGTTTCATTATCTTTGAGTGCTGGGTCCCATGGAATGGTGGTCGTATCAGGCGCCCTTGTGGTGGCTGGGCAGTCTGCTGGGATTGTTGTGCAAAGTTCTCTCATATCATCGTCTGCCCGCCTTCGCAGTTATGAGGGAATCCCTGAGAGGTGGGTACAGCTGCCTGCCCCGTTGGGGAATAGAGAACCCTCCCCCGAATGCCCCCCCCCCCTCCCAGCCCAGGGGGAGCGCGTGAAAGCGGACTTGGTTCTTCAAGTCGCTTAGAGGAATCCTCTCCACCCTTAAAGGCACCCGGGTGATCCCTCTCCGGGTCGAACAGTCGACGGGATGCCATTGCCCTATCGATCCACTACTTTCCCGGTCAATGAGAGTCAACCCCCCGACCAACCACAAATATGACAAACTTCAAACTGCTCTGAGTCAACAACCACAACCCATAAGCTTAAAACTCCCTTCAAAAGTGTTTATATTTCATGATTTTCTAAAGGATTACGGAAGAATTTAAGGAAATAGTGGCTTGTCATGGTGCTAGAACGGTTCAAATATTTGTGATTTTTTTTGTATGAGAACTCCCAAATCAACACAGTCCAAGCTAACCGCACCAAGCAATATATTGGCGACCCTTCACCTAATGCGGTAATAATATCGGCGGTCATTTCTTCATCTAAGTCAATCTAATCTAGCCAGGAAGGTGATCGGCCGCGAATTAACATACCCGTACTCGCGCGGCCGAGTTGAAGCCGGACACTGTGGCGATCTTAGCCACCCGCGGGCCAATCAGAGGCCAGGAATCCAGGGAATCTCGTTACTTGATTGGCTTGCAGATCAATTTCTGTTCCGAGGTGTCCGGCTTCAACTCGGCCGCGCGAGT
>PYWC01000036.1:1419619-1429830 GCA_003182015.1 Tuber magnatum
GGGGGGGGTCCCACAGCGCAACGCTGGAATTCGCAAAGGGCGAAGAGGGAGGAGGAAGACTCGAGATCGTCACTCCGATCAGGTTCTCCCATTAAGAGCGGCCATCACCGTGGACGGATTGTGTCACGCCCCAGCGGCAGAAAAAAAACGGTCAACCAATCTGGGCACAGTACCGTCAGTGCGTCTTCGATACGGATATTTCAGGCTGCTGTCGAGGACCCGTCGTCATGTATGGAGGCGTTAGCCCCCCCCGGTTGGCCCGTTCTACGCACCAAGGGACCCGGCAAACCGCACACGCCCAGGCAGCCACACTTCAGCGTCCGGAAGGTGTAAGCTTTCAGGACATCCTCCAACACCGTTACTGCTCCCTGTTCCCGCTCCAACATCGCGCATTAGATCCCCGTTACCAACGCCATCCCCCAGTCAAATCCCTGCTCGGCATTCCCGAGTTTTCCATACGGCTCCGGGACACCAGATTACATTCACATCAGAAGAGCACTATCGGTGCGACACAATATCCACGGCTCATGACCCCCATTCCGGACGTCCATCCCATCGACTTTCAGGCTGGGTACCACAATCTAGTTTACTACCCTTCTCGGACATGAACCCCCGAGTGATACCCATGACTGAGAGCTCCTCTTTAAGGAATGGAGAAAAGGAAAGAAAAAAAGAAAAGGCATTGCCGGCCTCTCAAGGTTCATACAGTACGAGCACATGTCCACAAACACGCCCCATAGAGATCTCACAAAAAAAAAAAAAAAAAAAAAAAAAAGACTACCAAATTGCCAATCATAGTGTCACACTCTACCATACCAAGACATGACGGACCAAAGACATACACCATCACAGTACCCCTAACCCACATCTTGGCATTCCCCTTCCCACCTCCTCCCCTCCCCTCCCCCCAATCTAGACGATTGGTCGATCAATGATTTAGTGCCCTAGCAACCCCAAGATTACGTCGGCAGCAAAACTTTCACTGTCATTGTTTCCGCGATGACACACATGCCTCAAGAACTCCAGAGACATTTTTAAGGATGAGTGCTATACACCACTCGGGAGGAGCGGGGGGTGGGGGGGTATATCGATCAAGAACCCCACATACAATACGGGAATTCCCATTTTCGATCAAAGTATTAAAACAGTGAGCGTAACGGTACTTCTATTCACAACCGGTCACTCAGTAATTGCCGTGGTGGAAGGCGGATGCTTGCACAGCGTACCGGTACGGTAGTCCACTGATGGTACGGCTCCGGAGGGTACGGTTCCGGACACTAATTTACAATCTATGCCTATCGTATGATATGTTGAATTTACAGGAAAGCTTAGTAAGCCGCCAAGAATACCGAGTGATCATGCATGCATACCGAGGGCGCGTAATTCATGTAAATTATACACGTTTACGATGCCTTACGCGGATCTAAGCGCATGTGCGAGGGTAATTTATCTTAGCTTGCTCTGTATGCGCAAAGCCAAGCAAGTTATACGGCCTCCATGTTAAAGTACCATACTAGGACAAAAGGGATCGTCCGATGCTTTCCTTACACCAAAAGTGCCCATCTTCACCACCCTCTCTCATTGCGCAATGTCTATGAGACTCTGTGCGAATTTGTCCATGTATTAGCAAACCTGTAGATAACGTGACAAATATTACAGAATCCTTAAATATTGTAAAGTGATGGAGAAAGGGTTAAGTATCTGGTATTGGCTGCCATGTATTTTTTTTTTTGTATGGAAACCCCATACAAAAATTTAGGTCACTTTCACACTGGTTGATGCAATCATGAACAATGAAGACAGCTTTGGTTCCTTACACTTCTACTTGTAGAGGTTGGAATAGATAGTCGTTCCCTAGCTGATGGAAAGATTTGAAGTCTTTTCATATAAGCAGCGTTGAGAATTGACCATTTGAAAATGTCCATTTTTGGTGTAAAACCGTGTATCGGACGAACCCTTTTGTCCCCATACTGTATATACATTCTCAGATTTCTAGCGCAGAGTTAATCGANGGGGGACGGGGGGGCGCAAGACTAGAATTACAGAAAGGGGAAAAAGAAGTATCATAAAAGAAAAGAAAAGTATAAAGTGGATAGACTGTGGGGCCGGTGGTAACGGTAAACAGAGAAGACCGGGATACTCCCGGTCGAAAAATACGTCCGCCGACGAGACGTAACCTTTCAAGTATGATAGCCATTAAGATCAGCCGTAGCGAATTGACATCCATCACGATGATAAGCTTGGATATTACCGAGGAACCGGTGATGGAAGGCACGAATCGTACTGTGATATCAGGAACCGAGCCCGATGTATGAGGAAGGACTCGGCGAGGGATGCCCAAGTTGTCTCCCTTATCGTTTCCGTAAGTACCTTTGTTTATTAATGCGGGAGGTATTTACAGGAGGAATAGCCCTCATTTGTTGTGGTTTAACAATAGCGGCGTTCGCAAGTGTTGGTGTTTTTGCGGTCGTCAAGGTGTATTTCAATGTGCAACACCCGGGACCATGCGGGGTGGGTGTCCAATGTTTATAGTTCTGGAAGAATTCGACAGTGCAGGCGTTCATTGTGGAGTGTAGTATGCTCGGGCTGGGAACGAATACCTCCCGACCTCCACCTCCGGGGAGAAGAGAACAGGAGACAAGCGTAAGAGGAAGGGATCCTCCCCAAGCGCGCCAAACCGCTGAAATCAGCCTCCTTACTATTCAAGTACCCTTTCCTGAGGATCCGACCATTTCTGACGATACTTGTAATCTCTTCCCCTACTAGCCTTTCTCACTCCCGCTCTCGCTTTATGCCATCCCGTTTCCTTCCCCACCTCGTCCCTCCTCGTCGAAATGGAAAACAAGGAAAGCGGAGGAAAGCAGACCATTCGGCAAACTGGACCCTACAGGAAAACCACTCTTCGTCCTCCTCCTCCTCATCATCACCACGGCTCCAAGATGGGGAAGGCGCAATGCAAGAAGAAAGAATAGGAAATCTAGAACGAGTGTGCAATGGACCCTTCTTCCCAGCAATGCCCTTGGCACATACGCAGCCACCCGTATTCACAAATATACCTTCCACGTGATTCCTCCCGCCACCGCAACGGTGCTGCACGACACGATACGATAGTGTGACCCCCCTAGCCACGGAGTGACACACGCGCAAGCACCGAATCCAGCCATTCAAAACTTCAAAACAGTCCAGTCGACCCTCTTGCGCCAATTTTATTTTTTCCAGAGAAAAAAAAAAAAATCAAGTGTGGGGGGTTACTTACACACTTCCCATCCACGACTTCTGCCACCTTGCGGCACCTCACGGAGACCTGCCGCAAACGTAGATGGGCCGGTGATAGCTACCGAAAATATGGGTAAAAGACTTGGGAGCGGAAAACAAAATATGGAGGGGAGGCAAGTGGTTTATGACATTCCACTCACCGATCACACGGCGAGCCCGGCCCTGTATCACACCATATCCCGGAGAATACATTGTTAGTCCGCACCAAAAGCCCCCCTACGCAAAAATGCAGTTTTCCGGTGTTGCACCGTTTCGGTTGCTGAGGGGTCACGTGAGAATTGGTTTGGAGGATACAACGCAGCTGTGTATCAGACGTGCGGTCCAATACCTATGACTGCGTGCCCACGATTTACATTGCGTACTCTCGCCTCCGCATCGCGCGTCCATGATTACGGCGACAGCGATGATGAGGGCGAAAAGTGGTTCTCTTATATAAAGTCCAGTCCGCTGAATAGTCTCCTTTTTCCCCTCTCCCAGTTCTCGATTTCGACGGGACCGGAGAAAAGTATTGCCATTAGATATCACCGGATCGTCAGGAAAAGACCCATCGCGGGGGATAATTAACTTTGCCGATCGACGCTCTTGAGAGTTCCTTCCCAACGCTTCTTCTCTTCCTTTTCCCTTCTTTCCCTTGGGGTGCCGGCAGTGGGGCAACCCTATGCCAGGCGCCAACACCCAACAGTGAACGCCCGCATTATCGAATCCTCCAGTATGATACTATAACCCTTCCAGCATCCATCTACCCGCCCCCGAGCCTAGAAATAGCCACACCAGTCAGTACCCTACAGCTATAATTTACGGCACGGGATCAGTTGTGTATGGTACGGCAGTATGTACGGTGTTATTCAAACATTAGGCTAATGCAGTGCAGATCAATCTCCTAAGAAAACAATATATATTTTGCTTGATTTGAATCGGTTTTTTCGGCCTGAAATGACACCAAATCCTCGATTCCGATTAGCCCCCCAAAAAACCTCATTCGATTCCAATCACGCCGCACGCGGTGACTTTAACCTAGCGAGTAAAAAGGATCGGAGGTCCCGTATCCCGAGTTTCTAACCTGCGCTAAGGAATCCATTACCCTTGTTTTCCATAATATTATCACAACAGAAACTCACCAATTTCCACCTCGTGGTCCGTGACACCAGGAAACTTCCAGTCTTGCGCCGAGTGAGACTCTGTGATACGATCTCCCCACCTGCCAAGCCAACCAACACACATCGCCCTAATCGCTCGATAACTAAATGGATGGATATCAATCATCTGCATTCATCTAAACTACCCCCTCCATATTGGCAACACAACCTACTCACGGCTGGTCACCAGCCCGTTCCGTCCCATCCTCAGACAAAAACCCTCCGGGTAGCAAAAACAACTTCGGGCAGAGAGTAAGAAGTCAAGGAAGACATTAATTAACCAGGGGCGAAATGAAAAAAAAAAAAAAGTAATGAGTAAAAGGGGTAAAAGACCCTAAAGGTAGAAGGAAAGAAGCGAAAGGCATCCGCCAGACAAAAATAGATAATGAAAAAAAAAAAATACAACATACAAGAAAAGGGGGATGGAAATGGCCAAGAGAAATAAATAATGCACGCGCGAAAACAAAAGGTATAAAACGGTTACAAGTTGCAAACATCAAATTTCGACCAGGACCCAAGGAGATGAACAGAAAAATGGAAATGAAAAACCCCACCGGCACCAACCGACCGACCAACCAGTGAGCCTAGAACAAATTCAAACAGAAAATATAATAAAAAAGAAGGCAACAAAATGAAACGAATAGTAAACATAATAGAGAGGAATAAAATAGCCACCCAGGTTAACCCCCGCGTTTCTTCCGTCAGTTTTGTAGTGGAGTGGTAGTTATCCACCCTTTTTTTTTTTTTGTTCTCTGATTCAAAAGGTTCCATCTTCCGTCCCCTCGACTGTGCCACCGCTACTTCCGCTGGCTTTCCGACGTCTCCCCTCGTCGATTGATGGTTTACTCCTTCTCCCGACCTCCGCCACATCCCGTTTTCGAGCGGCGCTCCTTAGAGCGGATACCATCCTTTCCTTGTCGTCTAATCTAGCCCTCAACTCCGCAATCTCCTCATCCTTCTCCCGGAGAAAAACATCCACCCGTGCTTCCTCGACTAACTCACCCCCGCCGAATATGCCGGGGACTTTGTGAGGCGGCGAGAAGCCAATGCTAGCCCTGCTTTGCGAGCTGCGACGGGCTTGTAGAAGCCGCTTTTCCAGGGTGGAAATGTAACGGTTTTATCGGCTACATCTGCCTGAAGGGCTCGAACCTGTGCAGCAAGTGTCGCACTTCCGTCCCCAAATTCACCGGTCGAGTCATCGTCGGCACATTCGCTACTACCGCCGTTGATGGCAGTAGAAGCCGAGGATCCGGTAGAAAAGGGACGGGCTAGATGAGTAGTTGTGGTTGAGGACCGGGTTGAAAGTGATGACATGTGACCGCTATTCCCGGAAAGGTGCGAATTGCGGGTGGAATTGACGCCAGAGGACTTGGAAGAAAGTATCAAGCGGTTGAGGTGTTCTATGCGCTCCTTAAGCGCCGTGCGAGCGAGTTGGATTTCAAGGAGTTGTTCAGAGTGCTAAGACATTCCGAGCATTAGTAAAGGGAGGTAAGGGGACCAAAATCGGCAGTATAAAACAAACCCTTTCAACCTCTCGTTCTTCCCTCTCCTCTCTATCCCTCATGTCGTCGTCTTCCTTGCGTTTTTGCGAATCGAGTTGTGCTCTAAGCTCAGTAATCTCCATACGGTATCTCTCAAGCAAGATGCGGCTACCAGCATCAACGCCGCCGGTAAGGCTCTCGTCCGCCTTCTTTGCATGACTAACGATATTGTTCCTTGCTCTCGCCGCAAACTTGAGAGTGTTTATAGTCTCACCAATGTGAGTAGCATTTGCAGCACCACTCACTTGGGAAGGTGGGAAGGCAATCGTACACAGGATACTCACCAGCGAGCCGCCGGATAGCGCAGGCTGAAGGAGACGAGTCAGTTTGGAGTCGCGATATGGCAAATGGTTCCCATCTTTGTCCTTTCCGTTTCCCTCCTTGTCCACACTCGATAACCTGGCGATAACGGTTCCCAACGTCAAGAGCGAACGATTGATATGAGCACCTTCCGTCCGGCGCTCCTTGTTCTCCGCAGCTCTCTCCGAACCCGCCAGATCGATCAAGCTCAACGTACTCACACGCACACCCCCAGTAATACCGGCCCGTCGATTGTCAACCATCGACCCACCCCCGGCTGTTGTCCCCGGAATTCGATCCCTCGATTCCACTACGATCTGCACAACGGCGTGAGATCTCGACGACCGAGCATTGAACTGGGTGCTGCCCGTCCTCCTAGCCAAGTCACCACGGGCAATCACGCGAAGCAATTGTGTGGGACTCTGTACAATCTCCTCCTTCAAGGGTGTCGCATACACACCCCTCTTGGCATCCTCCCTCAGCTTAATCTCTTCCCCCTTCATCTGCTGATCCAAGGGGGTGAAACCGGTTCCTCCAGGCTGCGTAGCAAGCAAATCGTGTATCCGTTCGTTATAGATTTCCAAGTAACTAACCCTAAGCAAAAACTCCCGATGAGGTGTCTCCCTAATGAAGGAGAAGATGTCCGTGATGGCCAGCGGGATTACACCCGGCGAGGACGTGGTCCCCTGCATGCTGAAAGTTTTGCCCGTTCCCGTCATGCCGTATGCAAAGACGGTTCCGTGGTACCCTTCCATGACCCGTCGTACCAGACGTTTGGCACAAGAATCGTAAACCCGAGAATTATTGTCGTTTTGACCAAAGGCATTATCGTACTCATATATTCCTCCGTCCTTCCCACCATATCCCACCTTTCCGTCGCGCCCGTCGATGATCCATTCGCTGTTGCCGCCCCCACCACTGTCGCTGGCGTCCGGCCTCACCCGGACCGATACAATGACATTTCCCTTTCCCTCACGCTCTCCAAACTTTTCATCGGTCCGGCCCCTTACGGTAAGCTCATCCCCGCTACCAACGCCAGCATCAATAGTAGTAGCATTAGTGGAGTAACTACCCTGAGCGCTGCTGCTCCTGCTGTGAGGGGGGCTCAGATACGCAGTTCCACTCGCACTACCCGAAAACCCAGAGCCGAGACTTCCAACCGAGACGGTTTTCGGCTTACTTGTCTTGATACTCCGTGAGCTGGGCGACCTCTCCAGACCTACACTGCCCCTCTTTGGGCTCCCAGCAGGCGAGAGAGATAGCGGCTTGCTTCCATCGTTGGCCGCCAGGTTGGACGTGCTCAGTGAGCTCGTAGGTGGCAAACTCGCTATCCGACTACCCCCAGTTCTCGGCGGCTGTGGAAACGACGCTATTGACACCGCCCGACGAGGAGCCAAATTCTTGGCGTCCGCTAGTACCGGTAAAGAGGGTGTCGAAGGGCGCTGTAACGGTCCCGAAATTTTTCGTGGAGTCTGTGGGAGCAGAGAGGCCTTGCGAAGGTTCTGTGTAGATGCTCGATTGGAGATAGAATTCGGCAAAGCTGGCAGGGCCGATGTCGGTGGCTGAGAGGCGTTGAAAGATGTCCGAGGGGGACGAGGTAATGTTGTTGTTGTTGTGGTCGCCATTGGTGGATTTTCCTCAGTGAACGAGAAGTTTCCGAGCCTGCGCCGCAAAGATGTCAATGGATGCTGGTCGTGGTAAAACCCTCGGTAGAAAAGCGAAAAGGCGTGAATAGGTGCCAAGTTACCTGCTACACCTCACAAATCCCTATTGAAAAAGTTGAAGATTTACGGATCCGCCAGGTATATACCCTATCGTTGGACGAGAGCAAGACAAACAGACGGACGAACCGAGGGAAGATGGAAACTCTATCGTGATTTCCTTCGCATGAGGTACGGCTATCCTCTAGATCTAGAAGAAAAAACGAGACAATCTACCACTGCTGATGTATTCGTCGCTCAGAAAAAATAAACGGGAACTAATTGGGGAGGGAAACAGGTGCTTTTGTCAGTACAAAAAATCTGGAGGGTCTGCTGCACTGTGTAAGGGTAGACGGATGGGTAGGGATAGTACCGAAGGGATAAATCCCTAACGTGACGCGAGGGAGTAAGGGAAACGTTTGTTCGACGTCGGATGTCGGGGGAGTCGTTGGGTTTATCCTTTACAACTGCGTTTCCTCCGGTCTAGGTCCAGGTCCAGGGGAGAAACAGGGAAAAGGGCTATTGTTGCCAAGGTCAGCACTATACCCGCAAATTTTTTATTTTCCCTCTCTTGTACTTCATCCGCCCCGGCACGTTCTACCCTTTTTTTTTTTTCAAATGCAGGGCCCCGGGAAGGGAGGAGGAGGGTACGTACCCCGTACCTTATGCACAATAAACAAATTCAAATTCAATAATTGGTGAGGAGCACGACCGAGGAAGCTCGGCAGGATGTAGATCCCAGTTGACAGAATTGATGGACAGACGGGTAGATACACACTTGGACGGAGACGGAGGACAAAAGGGTGCGGAAGGGAAGAGTGAAGGTACCCGAGTACTGTAAGACGTGTTTATCGAAAATAGAAGGCACTCGGATAACGACCCTGGGAAAAGAGGCGGAAAAGGGAAGGGAAGAAACGGAAGAAGGAGAGAGAGAGAGAACGACTCGATGAGAACGACTGACCGACTGTCCCCGCACGCACAGGTGAAAGAAAATAAGAAGGGAAGGGACGGAGAAAGGGGGAGGAAAGGAAAAATGGAATGATGATGATGATGATGATGATGATGATGGTGTTGGTGTTGGTGTTGAAGGCGGAGGCAATGGATCACATAGACACGGGTCCGATACGGGGAAGGTGAACCAGCCTCGAGAGCAAGCTATTAAGATCCCCTGAAGGTTCACCGTACCGGTATTCCCATCCCTCCCGTTCCCTTCTCCCCTTTCCCGATGGTTGAAGCGATCACAGAGAACGTTCACATCGGCTGGAAGGCAGCATGGAGATGACGGCACTATCCTCAGAACAGATTCACGATGATGCTGCGGACGATATCATATGTCCCCAACAGCCAAAAAAAAAAAAAAAGAAAGAAAGGTGCAGAAAGGGGAAAAAGAAACATGTAAAGTGAACAAATAAATAAACAAATAATATACCATAATAGGAGCCCATCAGAAAAGACTCGCATCTAATTCGTGATGTTTGTCATGATCAGCAAAAAAGTTCCAGTACCACCATGTCCAGTCGGCCGTCCCATTCGCCCCTTCAGAAGGAAAGGCTCATCTCGCGGCCCTATCGCTGCTGCTGCGGCGGAGCTTTGCTTTTTCTACCAATTCTCCTCCTCCTCCAATGCAACAGCAGGGATGGCCGAGTCAGCGCTGCCCTGGAGACCTGGGAACTGCCACCCACACCTTCCAACCTGCTGCCTGTACTCATACTCAGTACTCGAGTATCGCCCCCGTAACTTTGCAACCGATAGGGAATCTCTCTTGGCATCTTCTCCGCCCTGAGCTCACCTCAACTCCACTCCGCTCGACCCGACAAGACTGAATAGAGAGAACAGTGCCGTACATGACCGGTAGTCTGATGATCCCGCACTCCCCCCCCCCCCTTTCCCACCGTATGCATTGGCGAACTCCATCCCTTCGACTTATGCTTCTGGTCAATCTTGCCATGGACGAAGCGTAACTTCGCACAAACCGCTGCCGGTACCAGTATGTACCGATTGCTGCTCCCTACAGCATGATGCCGGCATCTCCCTTCCTTCAAACTCAATCCTCCCCACAACCCGTAATTTACGTATCGTATCATACTCCAACCCGCAAGCATGGAAGAAGAAAAAATACAACGAATGAAGAGGAAAGGAAGGAAAAAAAAAAAGAAGGAAAAAAAGAAGAGCAAGTCGAAAAGAAACACTTTCACCGTTGTGCCACCACGTGGGTACCACCTCAAAACGAAAATAAGTAAAAAAAAAAAAAAAAAAAA
>PYWC01000036.1:1430156-1450793 GCA_003182015.1 Tuber magnatum
GGGGGGTGGTGCTCGGGTGCGTCGTGATACATCATTGTGCGAGTACTCGTGCCGCTATATGGATCGTGGGTCCAATTCAACCATGATAATGCCGTACCGGTACGGTAGTGGTATAAGACTGAGTGTGCTCGAGTACTCGTACTCGCAGTTGTACGTGTACCGCTACATATAATAGGAATCGGTACCGTAGAAGAAGGTTGTCACCCCAAAGATTTCCTCACTCCCCCCTATCCTCCCTCCCCCATTGATACGGTACCCGTACCGTGTACTTGTACCAGTACCTCGCGAAGAGATCGCTGCCACCAGCAGAAGCGAACGTTGACAAGCGCACTGCTCCGCCCCGAGAGCCCCCTGTGGCGTTGAGGCTCAAACACCGAAGCATTCATTGATGCAGTACGGTAACCTACGCTACCCAGCCCCAAGGTTGGCCCTGCATCGAAATGAATCCATTCGGGAATCAGAGTTCCGTTGCAGGAAGTGCGATTACGGTATTAGCTAACCTACCATAAATAAACACGGTAAATCAACACAAGCCTTCTTCTTCCTCCTTCCTTTTCCGACTTTAGCCTCGCTATGGTTTCCCCAACAACCGACTTGGGAACGGTGGTGCGGGAAGAAGAAAGAAGGGAAGGGGGAAGAGACAGACCAATCCACTGCCAATTCTCCTCACTTTTTCTTCCCCTCACCGCCCAAAAACGGACGCTGGCGATATTACGCTAGCGCCTTTGTACAAGTACCCCATCACTACTGTAATTCCGAGCAATCAATAGCCGGAACAGGGGGACAAGAGCAGTCTGCAAGCGAACCATCACCACCACCACCGCCAAAAATTGTACCCTCTTCAGGCAAAATTCATATCGGGCAGCGCAAACAATAGTAAACCAACTCGACATTCTGGCATGAGCGGGGGAAGATTATCCGAAAGGGGTGATATGGGGCTAACTTCATTTATTAGGCTGCTCTGATATCTACGGTAAGGAAGTTCGTTAGGCTATCCTTGAAGATGTTGTTTATTGGGGTTGGTGGGGTTGGTGGGGTTGGTGGGGTTGGTATAATACCGGTATAGCATCTTGACCTGGCTGGAGTGTAGCCGAGAGATGAGAAAAAGATTGTTGATGGCATGTGCTCTGCCTGCCTGCCTGCCTGCCTGCCTGCCTGCCTGCCTGCCTGCCTGCACCTCTGCACCCCGCGTTTCAGCGGCAAGGGGATTAGAAGGGCAAGTACGAGTACCGTACAGTACCGGTATCGTACTGGTACTCTACGATGGTACAAGTACAGTATTGAGGAATGAGGCTGGGGTCGTACCCTCCCACTGGGACCTGGGACATGGGAGAGTGTCTGGGTACTGTACAGGTGAGCTTCCTGCGACGCTAATCGTTTCTCGGGTAAACTTGGTATCATACTCGAGTATATGCTTTGCACGAGGGCAGATAATAAGGTTTCTTACTGTGCCAGGGATTTCAGCCAGTAGCAAACGCACCTTCCTCCAGAGCCAGCATGGGTGGTCGTGGACATGGGGCACGGCACGGTGGTCGCCAAACATCGCCAAAGCCCATAGATCCATATGGCAAAACCGACCAGAGGCTTGGCGGCCCCCGAACCGGTGCCAATACCGTCTATAATTATCACGCTAACGTGCGTACCCGGGTATGATACCAGACTCCAAGTCCCGGCCCTCCGAAACGCAACCTACCCCTCACGCTCGCGCCCTGTGAACTCCGTGACCAACACTTCCGGCTGAAACTTTGTCGGGAGATTTCCAACTGAGTTCGGGTGATGGTGAGGGAGTAAGGGGGAGGGAGAATGGGGGATTGGCTGGTATAAACAACTCGGAAGAGTATCCATTGCAGCTACGGTGGATAGGCCTCGCCCGTTGGACAGAGTCCGGGGAGCAAGTAACGATTGGTGAGTCGGTAGTACTTATAGTACACAGACTCACGGGAGATCACTCGGAATAGCCACTCACTTTCTTGCCGGAAACCGCATCCAGCAAAGCGCTCGTGAAACACAGCCCAACAGGTCTCCCTGCTCCAACAGACGGCCCAGCGATCGGTCACAAATCCATCATCCCCTAACTTCCACACACCCCCAACGCCAACCCCCGCACTCGAACATCCATCTCGACCCCACCGTGCTGCTCCTGGTGAGATCAAGAACCCGGACACCCGATGACGATGCGACCAAAATCAACCAAAAGAGAGACCAGAAAGCCTCAGACACTTGGCAGGCGAGTCCTCGAGAAATCAAGACACTACCGACCGATCCATTATTCCGGATTTCTGACAAATTCGCTTATTTCGTCGATATCCCGAGTTCACCACCATTTCAAGGGTGCCCTAGTCATTAATCCCACCATGGAGTACCGGTAGTTAAACCACACACACGCGTAAGAGAAGAAAAGACCCTGTAACGGACGTATCGAGTCTCGCTTGTCTGGCCCCGGCGACAGTCCGACGATGCACAAGGCGGTTCGGCGGTCTGTCGAAGTGCTACAGTGCCGAGCCCGGGATGGAGCTAGCTAGAAGTACCGAATCGGCATGGTCCCGGTAGTACGCGCATTACGACGAGATGCGCGCTTATCATGGTCTGTTGGTTGATTTATTGCGATGCTGCGGGTGGGGATGGGGGTTGTTGTTGCGGGTTTCGTGCTATAAGGTTTCTCATTTTTCGGAGGTTTTCGGGTCGCCGGTTGGGTGAGGCGTGATAGATGAATAATATTATAATATATGTCGCATGATGCCGTCAAAAAACTGAAATAGTGGAGAATCAGGCGAGAATGTCTGGAATTTCCCCGTTTTTTAGGTTAAGGCGAGAGGCACAGTTGAAAAGCTCCTCTCTCTCTCTCTCAGCCACCGACCGAGGAAAATGAGGAGGAGGGTGGGTGAACATGGGATTCGGTAAAGGGTTCCACGAGTTAGCTTCAAAACGAGTGAGATATTGTGAGTAATCCCTGTTCAGATTTTTTTTATTTTATACCCGAGAGTGGTTTACCATGTTGGTAGGTGAACTAAAAGGATCTATCGAAAAATCTACGCGACATAGCACGGCACAACTGGGAACGGAACGGAACTCGCGGTGGGGAAAGTGAAGAGACATGATATAGGGTATCGTTGTATGATAGCAGCAGATGCATTAGGGAGGCAGGGGTGGTTGATATGTAATCCGTCGATATATCACGTGAATTGTGCGGGCGCAAAGTGATCATTGGCAGTCCGGAATCCGGATGGCTGCGGCAGCTTGGGAAGCTCTGGAGGGAAGAGATATCACCATATAGGTGGGAGACCTACTGCAAGTCTCCACATACGCATACGCATCCTCATCGTGCGGACCGGGTCCCCCTCTTTGAACAGTACGGTGCTGTGGGTGGTGGTGGTGGTGGCTCACGTGACGATAATCATTGCCTCTCACTCGGAGTCTGTCGTTTGTCGGTGTGGAGTTCACGTGAACGGGATTGCTGTAAATTATGGAGATCTTATCTTAGTGCTCTTCCGTTGTATGCTTATCGCTTGTTGGGGCGCAGTGCCCGGGCCTTCAGCAGAGTATTTGCGATCTGTAACCTGCCAATTAGTTAATTTGGCCAAGCGTCTATCCCTTTACTGAAGTAGGCTGTTTTTTTTTTTTTTTAAATATAGATACCCTCGGGTAAGTGATTAGGTAAAAATTTTAAGTCTATCTCAGTGACTAAGTGCAGGGGAGAAAAGAGAGTGGGAAGGTCTACTACTTGTAGCCGGTCAAATACCGCTAAATTATGGGTGCTACTAACAATGTACTTGGGGGGGGGTGGAAATCTATTCCAATGACCTAGGGTATGCTGATTTTTGTAGGACTATTTATTGGATTTCATTAAATCAAAGGCTACCAAGTCTCTACTGAGTTTATTCTCGTGTTCGGTCGATAGTATTAGCTGTACAAATAGATCATTCATGGAAGTGTTCATGGACTAACCATGATATCCGAGTACTTAACCTTCCCATGGCTCTGGGATATCTGATTGGACAAATAAGCTGCTTGAAAACTACCGTAAAAACTTGAATAATTGGACCCGGTTTCATGTCGTTGGGCTTTCCTCTCTCAGTAAGGTCAAGAAAATTTTTTTTTTTCTGTCTCGGAGGAGGGAAAGGGCCTGTGTTTTCGCTGTGTTTTCTTTCCATAGAAGGAAATTTCGGATTACATGAAACCGGGTCCAATTATTCAAGTTTACGGCAACTTAATTTAGTTTAGAACACTTGTGGTATGATAGCAACCACAGGTTATGAATGCCATACGGATCCCCCACCCCCCCCGGCGCCAAAACGGGCTAATTGGTCTGTGAGTGTTGTCATTAACTTGACTGTCAAACCACACATTCACCAACGGTTACCTTGTAAACCTGTTGTATTCTCTTTAAAATATTGGAACGGGAATAGCCACTACTTGTGCAGGGCCTATTCGAAACTGTGGTGGATGTGGGGAGCCTCAAGCTATTACCAGAGCTTGGAGGGGGGGGTTTATTATCTTGGGCGGCGAGGGAGTGCTCTCGCGCACCCATGATGCTTGGAAAGGGGTTATTGGGGATACAGTTCCATTCGAGTTGTAACCCTTGGGCACTGTCTGCACTGTATGCTCCGAACAAACTGGAGTAAAAGGTTAGTATTATCCCCTATTCAGGGAAAAGAAGGCGGAACCATCTTCTCCGACATATAGATCAGTTAGGCGAGGTCAATGTGAGACTGGCATGGCCGGACATGGTCTGCAGTCTGGCTTCTGGCGCTCGTCTGGCAGAGCCGGACTGCACATTTTTGCGGGCGCGGGGGTGGCCGAAGTTTGTTGCTATAGTTTATCTAGGTTTCCAGAGCATGTGACATTGTTTGAACGGGATATTAGAATATCCACTAATAGTCCCGGTTCCCGCGCCAGCATGACTACACTGGTGTGATATATTGTGTTCGTCTCCAACATGTTGATCGGAATTCAGGAAAAGTAAGAAAGGAGCAATTTGCGATGGGGGCTTATCAGGATTAAGAGCGCTTGCGTGGTCATATGGTGTCGAAGGATGCATAAGGGAAAGTGTTACGGATTCGAGGTTTGTAATGAGACAGAAGTGGTGGGGAAAAGCGGCTTGGTAATAAAATGGTAATTGTGAGTGCGCCAGTACCGATTTATCTACATTTTAGGAATATATCGAGCGATAGGAAACTGCCCCGTATTCGCACTCCTCTTAGTGCTTTAAACCTACTGGGAGGTTTCTTACTTTCTCTTAGTGTATCCTGGGCCTGAACCGGCAGAGGATAGTTTCAGATATTGCATCTTATTGGCAAATATTTGGTAGTATCTGGAGATATTTGCAAGCATTTGAAGATGTCGGTGAGCACCTGGAGATACCTGCTACCCACCAAGAAAGTATTTGCTAATCGCACAGCATATACTGAAATGCTGTGGGTGTCCCCACGCATTTAAGAAACCTAGAAGCTCTGGGAAAGCAGAGCCTACAAAGCCCAGGCCAATTTCACTTTCGCCCGGCACGGCCGCACTGTATGTCTGCGGGCTATCTGCAGTCCGGCAGGTCCTGAGAAGGTAAACCTCAGATGCCATTTTGGTACCCATAGTATGACCAGGCCAAATCAGTGCTCGCATGCGGCCAAGGGAGGTCAAATAGAGATTGACCTGGGCTCTGTATGCCCGACTTGGCTAAACTCCACGGGTTTCCTGAGTGCCTGGCAGAGCCGGCGGGCTTTCGTTCAATCTGATTTATTATCCCAGTCTCACCGAAACCGCATATAACTAGCTAACCCCCCATCGGCCCTCAAATAACATAGGACGCAACCAAGGAGCTCACGGACGCTCATGGTGATCAACACCATCCGGGATTACTGGGTCTTCCTGCCTCGCAGCCCTCCTCCCGATATCCGCTCCACATCTGCTGTCCGTTTTCCAAAACAATTTCATTCATAGACTCCCGAAAAAAATCAAACAGTCTATCCAAACATCGGGGAATAACTTAGTCTTCGGGTTTTCAATGTATGATTTCCTACTATTGTAGGATCTGCCACACCCAACACACGATGAGATATCCCAAAATCTTTCTCTAGATCCCCACCACACCACCGCAGGCACCTGCTATGGGAGGTCCTTCGGATACCACTCCTCCTAGAGGCAAAGCCGCGCCTCTACACAGTTCTAGTCATGGAGGTGCGGGCCGCTGTCCCCCTACGTGCTTGGGTAAACTTGGTGCCGCAGACAAGGCATTCCGTAGGCTTTTGGCGTATGCCGGGCAGTTAGTAAATATTTTGCCAATGGGTATCTCAAAGTACCAACACATATCTGAAGAGGCCTGTGGATATCTCAACATGCATACAGATACCCTTCAATATCTTCAAATATCTACAGATATCTGAAGATGGCTGCAAATCCCGTCAAGTACCCACAGGCGTCTGCCTATATTTTGCAATATCTACTAATGAGATCAAATGCCTAAAGATATGCTCTGCTGGTTCCGACAAAGAGAAGCCAAAAACATTCCGATGAGTTTGAAGCATCGGGAGCAGTGTTGATTCTGGGCAATTTCATATTATTCGATATATTCCCAAGTGTAGATAAATTACTCCCACGTTTGCGATTATTATTCGATTAACAATCTTTTTTTCTTCGGCCGCTTTACAATCGTTAGGAACCTCGAATCCCTTGCACCCTTTCCTGTGACATTTTCTCTACCGGATGTTCCCCGAGCGCTCTTCATCTTGATGATCCCATATTGTAACTGCTTCCTTTTTTCCACCCTCGGTCCAGATCATCCGGTTGGGTGCGGCTATCTAGGCGGGAAATAAGCATACATTCCGGATCTGTGCTGGTGTCTGTCCCTGGGAGTCATTTAATCCTCATCCCATAAGTCATGGTGAAAACAATATATCACCCCATTATGGCCATGTGGATGCAGGAACCGTCGATGGGTGTGCTAGTATCTGTTCGATCCATGTCAATGTGCACACATTTTCTGAAAACTCTCTAGTATCGGGACCATCATGCTCGGTCACTCGGAATTCTGAGGGTATCTCCAGTCCGGCCCGGCAAGGTGAGCCCTGATGCCGGACTGCATACCCCACAGTCTGACCCTGCTCCCAAAAAAGCCCCCCCCCCCCCGCGAGCGCTGGGTAAGGTCCAATACCTGGAAAGACTCGCCTCTTGCGATCACTGATCCCTTTCGCGAAGTGGGCGGCTTTATCTCTTGGACGTTCCGGTGGTCAATAAAAGTTCAGGCCGTCCTAGTTACTGGGCGGGATATTTTTATTTCTGAGATCTCTTAGTTCAACTGCCCTGAGTTGCACATAATTCCTACGAGGTATGAAGGGATACGACAGCTAGCAAAATACATCTAGCTTGAGGTTATGGCTTATTTGGAGTGGCATTCGGGTGCCGGGAGAAACCCGGGTGTAACTCGACACTCGAGTCCTTGGTCAATGGGATATCTCTTGGCAGGGGAACCTGCTTGGCCACTGAGATGAAATATGTTCTTTGGAGGAGGACTTTTTGTTTTTTCCGTTGATTATTGTAAATATCTGATCTGGATTACTGGTTGTGACGCTCAGGGTCTTGAGTCCGACAGTCATGCCGGACATCGCGAGTTTCTAATTCTTCAAAATGGATATGATACACGATAGCTTAGCAAACATCAGCCTGAACCCTACACTCTACAATTAGCGGCCTGTAATATGGTGTCATAAGAAATCACTCGTCGCTTGTTAGTATCGGTGTCGTGGAGGGGAAGGAAGATGGAAGACAGAACCCATGATTCTTGATCCCAGCGAACACACATGACTACTATACTACAGGAATTTAGCAGTGGCTGCCGAAGATCCATTAGGTTCCGAGAAGACTCCCCTCAGTCGAGACCGGTAGTGAAGACCTCATCTCGGCAACCGCTAAATGAGCACTGGGCTGTCGACTGGGGGTCCTGAGAAGCCACTATTTCCAACTCTTGGCGGCTGTCCAGGCATAGTCTGGATCGCGTCGGGGCTTATGCCTATTTTCACTCGACCAGAGTTCCCCGCAAGAGAACTACGCTCCACTTCCCATCCGCCTAAACCCTCCCTCCGGATTACGTCGCACCGGAATTGCTAATCCCACCTGATTTCACTTCCTCGTTTCTCCTTTTCTTCTCGTCTCTCTGCCTTTGGTGCCTGGGAGAGGTTGTAGTCTTAGTAGCGCGTCCGTTTCAAAATCGAGCTTGTTGTCGTTCGTTCGACACACTGCGGATAAGGTGATGTATCTGTTAGGGGGTTTTTTTGGCTAGACTTGCCCTTTATCAGGAGCGGCTATTCTTGCCGGTGGCTGTCGGATAGAGTACGCTGTACAGTACTGTGGATATCGAGAAAATTCACTAGTCTCGTATCTGAACTGCATGTCTTGATTTTGGCTCATGCGGTTAATGGGATCCAACTTGGAGGGGTTTTCTCACCGGCAGATATAGCTCGAGAACTAGTCAATGAGGAGCCTTTTTTTAACCTGCGATAGACTATGGAGTGATAATGTGTGTAACCGGAGTGGGGTTCGGACATTCTGAGCCAGTGGCGGCGGTGGCGAATCTGCTAAGTGGTTGCTGTGATCAAGGATGTGGGTACCGTGGTCAATAGGTAGGTGAATACCATAAGAAATCGTGTGCGTTTCTAAGATACTGTAATTCGTGTATAGGCCCAAGTAAATATGTTTGGAAAAATGGCCCTCTGATCTCCCATGCGTCATCTCACTTACCTTTTACCATCAGATCAACTAGTCCACCAAAAACTCCCTCTCCCAGCAATCCACCATCCATCCATTTATCCATCCGAATTCAACCTCTCCCGAATCCATATGCTAAGGTATCAAGAACTCAGACGAGACGATCACATTTCCTCGAAAATAACTCAATGCTCATAATACCTACACATTCCCCGCACCTGGCTATTTGATCGGCATCATCATTACCCTTCTCTCATTCGTGATTGGCACCCACACAAGTGACCACAGCAAATAGTCACAATGTCTCGCAACAAAATTTCCTCTTCCCTGATACACAGAGAATGAGAACGTCTGATCGCTTTGCAAATAAACCTCACGTCACACGTCGATTGGGGTTCTTGTATGCGGGAGTGCTGTTCTCGCTCACGCTGTGTGCAGCTGAGGAGCGACTGCATATCGTATCGAGCCACTGTTGTTTCAGCCACCCGGATATACCTCTGTATATATCGTATCGGGAAAATTGTTTCGTAGAGATGGCTTATTTCACTAGAATCTAGGTATTATTATATGTGGTGTGATAGGATGATTGCGCACAGAGCTTGGTGTAATATTATCAATTAATCGTATTACTTATTTACGATAGCGTAAATTGTGGGAGCGAGCGAGAAAGTAGATGAGAAGGCTCTTGGGAGGTCCTAATCGATACATATACCTTACTAGAACCGACGTTTGCGATTAACGTATTATATCCCACGGCGTAACAAGAGAGCTATACACTCACTGGCAATTTCTAGCTACCACGATCCAGACTAAGCTTCCACCTATTGTATTGCTTAAGTCTTCGTATGTCCCACTATGTGGCAGAATTCGATATCTGTAAAACATGCTGTATCTACGAGGTCCATTCATTATTTTTTTGGAGGGTCTTCCTGCGCGGCGAGGAGGTAGTAGATTGGATTTGGTTGGTTTGAGTATTGCATGTTTTAGGTGGGGAAATTCAGGAGTGTCTGGTTTTACGGTTGGATATGCTCGGCAGATATTAAAAGAAATCAGCGATATATACAGTGCCGCGGAATTTTACTAGCTCATGTTACCTACCTACTCCTGCCCACCGACAACGGGGGTGAAGAAAGTTCAGGGGACTAGCGCATCATACGCGCTCTACTCGATCCTCTATCAACACTCATCGGATGGGAATTCCCCTCGCTCGATCCCCTTTTTCCTTCCTTGCTTTGGTTCTCACACCTCCAATCACATATCATTCATGACAGGGCTGGTCAGGGCTGGGAACGAAAAAACATGCACTATTTATTTCTTCGTGGTGTCAAGTCCAGTCCAGTGGTCTACGGTTTAAAAAAAGAGTTCGCGAATGGATGCAAACCCTCCACTAAGGTATCCTAGGCCGATATGGACATAATCGACACACACCAAGCCAAACGAATCGTAATTGTGAATGAGTGGGATACCCCCTCCCGCTCGTTCCGTAATAATGTATTGCTCCCCAGGATTAGATCAGGGAGAGGTTTAACGGGCAGATGAGTGAGGAGGAGGCGAGATGCGAGCGATTAGGACAGGAGATATGCGAACGAACGGAAATTCCAAAACACCAACGCAGCTAGTTCTAGCCCCGAATACGAGAATAAGCTACGTTAAGCCGCCCTATGAGACGAAGTGATTCACAGACGGCAGTGTATCAAAGTGCTTACCGTGAACTGGCGCTGTTGGAGGCTCCTCCTGTTAGGTTCCGGGAGGGGCGTTGTTGGCGGGAGGTATGGAAAAAGTTCAGCCTTGAATTCGTGGATAATACCTCTGCACACGTCCCATAAGTGCCGTAATCTATTCCTTGACCACTTGTGTCCCTGACAGTGCCACGGGAACCTGATATAATACCTGGGCTTATGTATGAATTTATGATACCCGCCAATCGGATGTGTCATAAGGAACTAGTCAAGGGAAATACAGGAGGGAGAGGAAAACTATTCCTCCATTGTCTAGCTTCTTACTATGCATCCTGCTTTCAGCACCCATATTCGCTGAAGTAGCGATAGCTCCCAATTCCCCACTTTTTTGACAGGCACCACTTAGCAAGAGTAGCGGAGACCTGATTCTGCCATAGTGGTGATGGTACTATTAAACTTGGTTTGCTAGTTTCCCGACGGGGTGACTTCATACACATCCGCACCTGGAGCTCAGAAATGTGTTGTCCATCGAGTCGGGGTGAGGTTATCAACCGTGGGGGACTCAATATTTCAGAGAAAACTAGCGGCTGTATCATGCTGCAGCATATTTTCCCCGCCCTGGGTGTAACTCGTATTCCTCTACGGTATAACCAGACTAGTCAATATGATTGTTGGGTGTGTGTGGAGGATGGGATGATTGTGTTTCCTAGCTACGACCAAGGCTGTAGATAAGGGGAATACATGACTGTCGAGCCTCCTCTCCTTCCCCTGGATCACCCAAAACCCTAAACACCTATACATGAGGGTAGCTACTTGTACTACCTGCTAACAATGATATCATAACCTCCATTGCAACTGGATCGGTTGGTGACTAAACTACTAATTGGCGCTCCTCGGATATACTCCTAGGGAAAAGGGGGGGGGGGGGCTATCACCGCTGCCGGGATACTACTAGAGCAGGAACACCCCCACCCATCACTCGGCCCGCACAAATCCGGTCTTTCTCCGGGGCGCCCTCTCCGATGCGTGATCTCCATTAACCCAACCTAACCAATAACCTCACTATAACTTGCTATCCATCGGGTTTTGGTAGGTGTGGTGCCCCTGGAGTTAGTGGGTGTAGGGGGGGGTTGGAGCCTACAGCATACATAACCAACTGCTTATGGCAGATATCATAATATTATTATGGATGATCTAATTCGCATGCTCAGTATGGAGCCTTAATTTATCCAACGGGCTTTTTGTACCGTATGATACCACAAATATACCCGCTGACACACAACATCCCACCCACTCCAGCTTCAGTAACACAAATTCCCTCTCACGCTAACTTACCTTCCCAGCCCCCCTTTCACACCATATTCATCTAACGATGCATTCGGAGCCCGGTAGAAGTGTACGCTCCAGTCGCCAATTGAGCCACACCCATTCTCACCGCCCCACCCCACCCGGACCTCGGAACCAAATATTAACGGCTCAACACGGCTCATGATTCCGAATGATATCTCATGAAAGTGAAAGTGCTGTTTCTGACGTCCAAGTTAAGCCATCCGCCACTCATCCACCCACCCACACATCCAGCAGACCGCCACAAAGGCGTTTATTTATTTATCCGGCCACCCAACAAACGTGGCGGAGTCGCCAGTCCATCAGCTAAATAACAGACACAGGCCACCCCCTCCTCTCCCGGAGCTCCAGAGACCTGAAACCTGATGTGCACTTCTTATTTACCTGTCCTCTGCCCATCCACCTCTGGCACCCACCTGTGCCCGCTGATTCTCTACAGGTTGCCTAGGAGTATTACACGCTTGGCATGGTATTATGCAGCATTGGTTGTCACGAATAAGGGGGGGGGACATTCTATGAGGATTTCGGGACCCGGGTGGCTGATTGGTTGTAGTGGTTTCAGCCCATGCGGGTGTCGTATCTGCGAGCCTGTAAGATTTCTCGGAAATTGTACCGTTGATGTCGGGGGGCTGTTGAGCGGCTTCTTTTCTACCTTTTCTTCCTGTCTTCTAGAAGTTAGTGATGGAGTACGGTACCCGATTACCGGAAAATCTCCACCACCTCACTTTCCGAAATACGCCTGTCTGCGACCGTTGGTGCCTCCGCTATAACGGCTTAGTCTTACTGTAATATATCTAGACACATGCCAGGCAAGCCGAAGAGAAAACAGTAAGAAAAACACACACCAATCAATCCCACTGTAAAGTGGAAACTACTATAAATCCCACGGAAGTTATTCTAATTAAATCATTAGACGCGCAAACCTCCAAAGTATAATGGATTCGGAAATTCCAAACTAGGCTCAAGACTGGCCCAAGGTGGATCGAATCGGTTGCCTTATAGCGATAGTATTATATCCTTCACGTACCGAAGCATCCTTTAGGTGGTGACGGTGGCGAAATCTACCCACATTTCGTGGATACAATTTTGGATTGTTGGCTTAGCGGTAATTGAGACTCTGCCAGTTATCACGGACCGGTCCCGCGAGGCACTGCCCACTCTCGTACCTAGCCTTAAGTTCTACGTTGATACTATACGGCTTCCTGACATGTTCCCTTCTCAGGTCTATTGACGAATAAGGTCATATCGTCAGAAGGCAACGGTACCCTCAGGAATCCTAACTGGAAAGTGCAAGGAATTTGGATTCCTCACGATGAATAGGACCTGGCATCTTAATTCATTATCTCCAGCCGATCCGAGGAAATGTCCCCACCACTCTTTACCCCCCCCCCCCCAACGGAATACTTGGATACCCAAATATCTGTAAGCTCGCAATTGCCGTCGGAGAGACTACCACGGGTATGGTACAGGGACCTCATACTCGACATATAGAACATTACACGCCCAAGCTCTCAGAAAATTTCCAAGGAAAACCAAGGCCTTCTCCCATCGCACGGATTCCTTTCACACCTGACAAGCATAGCCTACCTGTCACCCACTTCCGCGCACTTCCCCCGGCATCAGGTGAGCACCCGTCAAGAATAACCAGACCCAAATTTCCAAAAAAAAAAAAAGTTATTCCTCCAGGTACTGTGCTCCCACCACCTACTCTCCACCACCTACTTTCCCACCACCTACTACCCAGCACAGCCAATCCCATCAGTACCACCCCCGATACGACTAGCCAAACATCCACCCCACCTCTCTAGACACTATACCAAAAAGCAAATCCGAGCAGGGCACTCCAACCCGTAATTGGCTCCTTCCTTCCTTCCAGCTGATATTTCTATCCCCTCCATTACCAACGCCTATGTTCCACCCCTCGGTCATGGACATCCCACTGAGTGACACTCCATGCTATTACCACCCCATCCCCAAAAGAACCCTCGTCTGAGACACCACCACCCACAAAACAAACAAACAAACAAACCCGTGGTTATCTCAAGCTTAAATCGCACACGCAGGAACGTCTATGGGGCTGAGCTGAGGGCCTGATACGTCCACCCACCCATTCGCGGGTCTGATCCCGGACTGAGCTACCATTACTACAATCCGAGGAGGAAGTGGGTGGGTGGGTGGTGCGGGGGTTTCTATTATAGAATTTATATAAATATTATATTTCTCGTATATATTTAGAAGGGATTACAGATGGAGGTAATGTAAATCGGAGGATGGCCTCCCGTGGGGCACAGTGCTCGATGTTCTGTGCTTGGAGAGTGGTACGCCGGATCAACTTCCCTACGCATGACTGCTGCAGCGGGAAGGGCGGGAGGGTGGCGAAGTTGTGAGGACACCGCAGAGATGGAGGGAGCGGCCAGGCTTGTGGTTTCGAGTGAGGGGGGGCGGGGGGGTGGGGATTAATTAATACAAACAACTTAAGAAGTGCATCCACACACACAACTGCGGTGGGCAGATCTCGCCCGTTGGGTGAAGTCCACGAGCAAGTGATGACTAGTGAGTCGGCAGTAAGTGCACTCAAGGGGGAATCATTCGGGGTAGTGGTTACTTTCTCGCTGGAAACGATACGTACCCGGTAAAGTGGTCGCGGAACGCAGCCCAAAAAAGTCCACCCACTCCAGAAGACACTCCAGCGGTTGGTCTCAAACCTATGATACCATCCTCGAGTCTTCACATGCTCAACACCAACCCCCGCACTCAAAATTTTATCCCCCCCTTACCACACCGGTTAAACCACGCACACACGGCAGGAAACCCCTTATGAGAGACGTACCGAGCCCCTATTACCCAGCCCCAGTGGCGGCTTGAAGGCGCACCAAGCAGTTCGGCGGTCTGTGGTGTCCCGGGCCCAGATGAAGTTAGCTTGGAAGCGCAGAAGCGTATCATAACTGGCGTGACCCCGCCACTCACATTTCTATGGGATACGTGCCTAGGGTATCGTGGTAGGAGGGTTGGGTGATTTCCTGTGAAGCGGGGGGTGGAGGTTGCATAGATTTGTTAGGGTCACATCATAACATATGACAGGTGGTCACGCGGTACATCACGTGAGTCTTGTGAACACACAAACCGACCGTTGGCAGTCAAGATATTAGAGCTAAGTTAATGTGGAAAAATTCAGAACATTACCGTATAGACAGAATACCTGCTGCAGCTTTTCATATCCCTAGCCTCATCAAATAGATCATGCCTGTGTCTTTAAACAGCATGGTACTGTAGGTAGCCGCATGAGTCACTACATCTCACTCGTATTCCATCATTTGTCGTTACGGAGTCTACGTGAACGGGATCAAACTATCGTAATCGGCGAGGCTGGACTTGAAAATCGGAGGAGATGCCTTGAACCTGAACGGGGTTGTCATAAATTATGAATAACATAGTATCGTAGTCCTCTTCCGTTGTATCATACTACCGTAAAAACCGAAATAATTGGGAATCACGCTAGAACGTTGGAGTTGCCTCTCCTAGTAAGGTCTGTTGTCTCAACCAAGGGCTGAAGGGGGCCCCCGTCCACCATATTTTTCCCCCCTAATCCAAGGGAGGAAATTCTAGACGTCCTAGCGCCATTCCCAATTATTTCGGTTTTTACGGTATTACACCCATCGCTTACTAATCTTACGAGGCCTAGCAGCCTTCCGCCGAGCACTTGTAATCCGCAACCCTCCCCCGAAAATCCTCTCCTTCCCAGTCAAATTTACCTTCTTTGCCACTGATATTTCGGCGGTGGTCGCAAAGCACACGAAGATATTTTATCCCTGCAAATCAGCGATTAACATTTATAATCTCTCCTCCTCTCTTAAGCATGTATCTGCTCCTATAATGTATTTCACTTTCAATAATAATATAGAATTATTACCGTTATCCCTAGCTTGGGACGAAGAAAATCCCAATCCATCTGCCAGCAGGATAAGTATTTGTTCCCACAGCCATGTTATGTAAAATGCCCAGCTGGCACATTGGTTAAAATGTCAAGAAGCATTTTTCCAGCTGCATCAGTGAGAGCTCAGGAGTTTAATTTCCCCTCAAAAAGGGTTATTTCTTGAATCTTCCTCACGTCGGGCACGGCAGCTGATAAACCTTGACGTATGGGGACCAGGAGAGTGAAGATCAGTCTTACTCATACTCAATAAGGGTGTAGCGCAAATCAGACCTACTTGAAGTGGTATGATACCATACTAGCTCGGCCAAGCTAGCAAAAAACATAAGGCGAGACAAGAAAGAATATACGGCTCCAGAAGGCCAGAGGATCAGAGTGTCTTCTGGAGCCATATATTTTATATCCCACCTTTCTCGTCAAGGAATTCATTTGGCCAGGTGTCTATCCCTTTGACGACTAGGCAGTTTTTTTTTCCTCTTGTTTCGTTCTTGAACCTGATACCCCCGGGCGAGTCATCAGGTAAAAACTTTGCCCATCTTAATGACGAAGTTCAGACGAAAATTTTAAATTAAAAGATCTGCTGGCCAACGACTACTTACTGAATTACACATACTATCAAAGATGTGTAGGGGAGGGGAGGGCCAAAACGAGATCCAAAAGTGCGAAAAAACTCCTGAAAGGATTCGGTAGGGAAATCTATTGAGATCAGTAGTGGGTATTCTAATCCTTGCGGAACCATTCCTTGAGCTTCATTGAATTAAGGGGTAGCAAGTGTGTGAGTTTGCTCCCCCGTTTGATTGATAGGATCAACTTAGCTGGAAAAAAAATAGACTGTTTATTGGGAATGTCCACGGTCTAGCCATGATATCCGAGCACCGAGCCATCCGTCCTTGATTACTCGGATATCTCCTCGGGCAAGGAGGCCACCTGACGACTAGTATGGAATAGGTATATATTTTACCCTCTTTAGTTGTAATAGCAACCATAGGTTATGGACACCATATAGACTCTCAAGTACCAAAACGCTCTAACCAGTTTGTGAGGGTTTCCATTAACTTACCTGTCGAACCACACCACCACTCAATGACCGACTTGTAGACTTGCTATGTTTTCCCCAAAATATCGGCAGGAATGATTTGTCACTACCGGCGCAATATCTATCCAAAGTTATACTAGATGCAGAGAACCTCAAATTTCCGCCGGAACTTGTCTGAAATTTTAATTTTTATAGACACTGCGACCGCGCTCGAGCACGCCCCCCCATGCTCGGCGAGGTGACTGGGAAGACGATTCCACTCGAATGGTAACCCTCGAACACTATCCGCGCAGCACTTCTAATTCTTGAAAAGGTACATGATAACTTGGCAACTATCAGCCAGGGCCCAAGACTGCAAGCAGTGGCCCGTAATACACTATCACAAGAAATCACTCGCGTCACTTGTCACTGTTTGCAGCTCTCCGGCCGTAGTCCGGATCGGTGGGTATGGTGCCTATCCGCCGTTTCACCGGATCATGGTTTCCGACACCCGTTCCAGAGAATTATTTTCCTCTCTTCCGCTTTCAAAAATATTCTCTCTCGCGCTCTTAATCGGCCCCGGAGCCAGCTATGATACCCCCACCCGAATTCTCATTTTTTCTCATTCTTTCCCCACTCCTCACTTCCCCCCCCCTCCTCTATTCCTTAAGTATCCGGAAGCGTTTACGGTCTCGGTACCAACCGTGCCCTTCCCGTCATTCCTCCGACAACACCGGGGGTAGACTAATGCGGGGTATGATACACGTTAGGGCTTCTCACCCCGACTTGCCGTTTACCGGGGAGTGGCTATTCTTGCCGGTGGCTTGTCGGGTGGAGAACGCCATAGCATGCATGGGGAAAATTCACCAGCTTCGTATCCGAATTGCATGTCTTGATTCCGGTCCATGCGGTCAATGTGATTCAACTTTGAGGGATGTTTCTCATCGACCGATGGATCGCGACGAGCGTTGGTCAATCAGGTGTCGCGGTTTAAGCCACGATAGTGTCTAGGGTAACAACATGTCTCTAGCACAACCGGAGTGGGGCTAAGACATTCTGCGACGAGAGTATCATATGGGAATTCGCTCTGTGGCTGCCGCGACCGAGATTGTTAGTGTTGTTGTTAATGGGAAGGTGAAGATCATAATTATCATAAATCATGTGGGGGTTTTTTTTCCCCTCCCGGTGCTGTATCCTGCGCTCAAGTGCAAATAAACATGTTTTTTTTAAAAAAAAAAAAAAATGGCCGTAGCAAGGACTCACAAACAACAATCACATTTTCCCCGAAAATAAATTTGATATGCACAATACCCACATATCCCCGCCACTCCCACCTACCGTAACTGATCGCCATAATCGTTACCCCTCCCATTTCCTGGTCGGTCGACATCAAGCCACCGACACAAATCCCCACACCAAACCGCCACAATGTCTCGCGACAAAACTTTCCCCCCTCCCTCTAATACCGGTACTGTACGTAGTTTTTGAGAACGCCCTATCGCTCCGTGAATCAACCTCACGTCACATGGTTAATCCGACCTCCCCGTTGCGCCGAAGTACCCTACCGCTCCAAATTCGGCCGAGGAGACGCCGCACATCGTATCGAGCCACGGATGTTTCAGCCACTCGGATGTGCCGCCGTATACATCGTAATTATACGGAGAAAACTGCTTACGCTGGCCTTATGGAAATGCCCGGTGATGGGGGTTTTTTTTTGTTGACTCTGGGAATAACTATCCGCCGCACGATGGTGTGCGCACGAGTGGATGTGATGGTATCAAGTTGATCGCATTGCTTACTACGATGAGTTAAATTGTGGCCCCGAGCGGGTAAGCAGGTGCTGTAGGTAAGTAGACTCGGTCCGTATATAGTACCGGTGCTAGAACGGGCGTGACATCGACCTATTATATCCCACGACGTAACGAGAGAGACATGCGTCCAATTTCTAGCCGCCATCACAACCTGCACTGAACTTCAACCTAATGTACCGCCTAGGTTTGCATATAGCTTTCTATCCCGGAATAACAATACCTATAAGACGCGCTATATAAATGCTGTCCATTCGTTCCTGTTTTCCAGATGGGCTCCCTACACCGGCGAGTGGTAGATCCTATTGGGTTAGCTTGAGTATCGCACGTTTGGGACGGGGAGATTCAGGAGTGTCCAGTCCCACCGCTAGATGTGCGCCGTAGATGTTAAAAGAAACCAGAAATATATACAGTATCACCGAACTTTACTTGTACTGTACTGGCTGTACGGTATCTGTTTATTCCTACCCGCCGACAGCAAAGGAGGACAAACCAGCAATGCGCAAATCATACCCTCACACAAACACGCTCAATCCTCTATCGCCACCCGCCGGATGGTAATTCCACTCTCTCGAAAGCCTTCCTCTTTCGTTCCCTGCCTTTCTTTGGCCACTTCACCCCTGATCACGTATTACGCAGGTGAGGCTGTCCAAGGCTGAAGGAACGAACGGACGGACGGACAAACAAGCATACACCACCAATTCTTCGCGGAGCCAAGTCCAGTCTGTTTTGCTACGCCCTGAAGAAATAAATCGGCAGATGAATGCACCTTCCGCGGATTAGCCCATATGGATATGGACATATCCTACATGGCAAGCCAAACCAATCAACGAGCGTGATACACCCGTTCGGCAACAATACACTCCCGGATTAGATTAGGGAGGCTTTGCGGGGGGGGAGTATAGAAGGGGATACGAGATGGGAGCAGTAATAATATGAGATAAAATGAGCGAATGAACGGAAATTCCGGAGCCAACACACACACACACACACACACACACACACACTACATCTAACCAGCCCCGAATACGAGGAGACTCCATGTTAAGCCGCCACATTAAGTGAAGAATTCCCCGGCAGCAGTGTATCAAAGTGTTTACTGACGTGCAGGCAATAGGGGACTCCTCCTGGTATGTGCCGGAAGGGGCGCCGTTGTATTGAGCTGTGTTGAAAAAGCGCAGCGTTCAAGACTTGGTCGATACTCATTGTGCATGAGTCGGGAGTAGTCTGCACGCTTTGGCTGTAATCGTGTCGTGGCAATGCCATCCATCCACCATGAAGGAGCCAGTAAGTCAGGGGGAATGCAGGGGGAAAAAGAGGAAAAACCACTCCTCCGTTGATGGCGTTTTTACCCTACATCCTGCCTTCAGCACCCATCTCCCCTGAAGCAGTGATAGTGCCTAACCCCCCGTATATTTTTATTTTTATTTTCACTCGAGCAGGCATTGGTAACAGCGGCGGTAAATCCGATTCTATCATTGTAGTGATAGGGCAATTGTATCAAAACCGCTCACCAACTTCCCCCCACCGCGACCTTAGAAACGTCCATCCCCAGGAGCTCAGAGATGTTCTGGCGGCCAAGTTCGAGATGGTACCAATCTCAGGGAAAAAACAAGTGGATATCCCACAAACACACCTTTCAAGCCCTGGGACACCACGATATAGCCGAACCATCCAATATGACAACCACCCCACTTATGCCATAACAGGATCAGTTGATGAGTAAACTACTAATCATCACTTCGTCAAATATACTCCGTAGGGAATGAATGGTATCATACCCTATCGCACACACCCGCCCGCCCCGACACTCCCACTCCCGCACGATATACATGATCTCCCTTGGTCTAATCCAACCAACCAACCAACCAACCGGAAGCCCCGCCAAAAAAAAAAACCCCCCTACCACCTGTACGATATGATAATATGATAAAATTTCCGAAAGGCAACAATTACCCAGGCGATAACAGTAAGAGCAAGAAAGGAAAACCCCACACACAAAGTTCTTACAGTTATGATATCAAAGATGACAAAAACCCACATAACAAAAAACAAACCCCCCTTATTACCCAACGGTCCTTTTGTCCATACAGCCACCAACCACTGACACATCCCTTCCACATACAAAAATCCACACAAAAGTCCTCTTTCCAGCCTCCCCCCCCC
>PYWC01000036.1:1450956-1462474 GCA_003182015.1 Tuber magnatum
GTCCCGCCCGCCCGCCACACAGGCGTTTATTATCCACACAGACCACACACACACACACACACACATACATCTAAGCAGTGGTGAAACTCAGCTGAATAACAAAAAACACACATGCCCCATCGGAGAGCCTCCGACACCTGAAATCTAGTATTCGTTGTCTGCACTTATTTTCACCGCACCGGTAAAGTTTTTAAACTAACTGGCTAACTGGTCTACAAGTACCGACCATTCGGTTCCACTGATCCCACATGGGTCGGCTGCCTTGGAGGAAGCTTATAAGTATACGACTTTGCGGGGTATGCACGATTGGTCCATGTGGAAAAAATGACGGGCGGCAAAAACCCTTTTTTTTTTTACATCTTCGGAATTTCGGCACCCGGATGGCCGGTCGGTCGGTAAGGCTTCAGCGCATGCGGGTGCGGTATGGGTCTTACAGTATGTAAAGCCCGTGAGTATTTTTTTCTTTTCTTTTCGGAGATTGTTGCCGTTATCGTGCGAGGCTTCCTCCTCCTCCTCCTCCTCCTCCTCCTCCTCCCTTTCCTTCTTTCTTCGCTTCTGGAAGGGTTGGTTTGTTGGTACCTGGATTCCGGATGAAGGCATCTTGCCACGCACTTCTTGCAGTGGTGGAGGGGTGAGATTATCTGAAACGGCTGATGGACGTTACCTGCCGTTCGCTAGTGCCTTGTTGAATATCGGACGTGCCGTATAGCTATGATACTACGTGGGTGGGTGGTTCTGGGAAAGTGATATTGTGCTGTGGTAAGCAAAAGCGTACACACACACACGCACACACACACGCGCCGATAGATAGATTCCAACCGAAAGGTAAGCACTCCACTAGTGGTAGTAAATCATCTGACTCGTAAAACTTGATGACGGTGGCGAATCTGCCCTCCCGTACTGTGTGCGAATTTGTGTGCGCTGTTGGCCCGTGGATAACCAGCATTAGACCAGAAGGTAATCTGCACTGGTATTGTGGTACTGCAGGCTCTCGTACCTGGACTTTGAGTTGAGTTCTGCGGTGATACTCCACTGCACGGCTCCGATATGCCCCTTTCCCCGGGCCTTTATCGACAGAACCCAGTCATCGGAGTAGGAACCCGGTCGGTAGTGAAATAGTATCATGTGGGGGGTGGTGGGTGACTCTATCGCGGCAAATAAAGCTCCATTATCTCCATCGACCGAAAGGAATGTCCCCCGCCGGGGTAGCCCGAATACCACATACCGGTACTCCCAACAAGCAGCTATCCTCGTAGAAACTGGCACAAGATGCAGCAGCACAACAGCCCCAACCCAATAGGTTGGGTAGAATTAAACATCACACCCATCCCAATCCGCCCACGAAAAGGCCAAACCTTCCAAACAGCACAAATCCCCCCCATGACACTTTACACTAATCTTCCGAGATCGATCTACAAAAACAGGTGATCTAAGCCCGCACCAGTTCCCATCCTTCCTTCCAGCTGACATTCCCATCCCATCACCCCCACACCATACCAGAACACCCTTAGGCACCCACTCACGCAACCGAGTGACAGCCCATGCACACACACACCTCTTCTTCCCCCCNCTCGCTTCGTGTTGATCATGAAGCCATCTGCTCCTATCGTACCGCTACGTGACTAGGGCCTGGCCCGAACACATTACAGTACATTTCCAGTATGTAATAAATGCATAGATCCACTTGAGTAAATAGTCGGGGCACTTTCAACTGCACATGGCTTCCAGCATCTTCTTGTGGTCCACATTGTCGAAGCCTCCCTTGACGTCGAGGAATAGCGATGTAACCTTTTTATCTCCAAATTGGTACTCAGTTACCCTATTATAGAGTGCCATTGCAGCGTCTGCCGTGCTTCTTCCTGCCACGCTTCCCATTTGTTCTAACTTATACCCTCCACCCCAGTTCAGTCTCGCTAGCCTTTGTGCTACTATGCGTTCCACCAACTTCGAAAAGGGTTGCATAAGCGCGATAACTCTGAAACTCCTTGGTTGAGTGTAGTCCTTCTTTCCTGACTTGGGGAGCAGGATGCCCCAACTCTCTTTTAGAATCTCCGGATGCAGTGACCATTTCAACATCTGCGTCGCTAGGTACGGTAATGCGATGGGTACTCGAGTACTCGAGTATTGTACAAGTGTACCGTACGAGTACTGTACTCGGGTACGCTACCGTAAATTTACCTTAGTTGTACGATGCACTGGACCAATCCTTGCAACGTATTCTTTTTTTTTTAAGTTCTTGCCTTTCATCCCATTCTTTCTCAAACTCAACATATTAAGAAAGCAACTGTGACATTCTGGTAAAGGGCGTATCCCCTTTTAACGGAAAATTAACCTTATATTTTGAACAAATCATTCATGAAACTTATTTCTTCTTCCTTGAAACCAAACACTGCTGAACTCATACCAAAATCACACACCCTCTCGTCTAGTGTCCTCCAAGTCTTTTCTATTACTGGGCATCTATCTATTACATGCTCCAGTGTGTCTTCTTCCAGTTTGCATCTCCTGCATGTGCGGTCTTGCTCCCTTGTCTTCCAATCCCGCTGATCCGTGAGATAGCTCTTTCCTGCCTTGATATGATGTATCCGTCCTGCTAGGAACCTCGGCTTGTTCATATATGTCCAGCGGGAGCGGTACGGTGGTTTCCACTTGTACCTTTCTGGGTATAGGCGTTCACACCAAAGGTGATAAACTTGACTCCTAATACGATCTACTCCCATCCAGTACTTCTCATCATTCACGTCTGAGGTCGTGTAGAAGGGATGCGGTTTGAGTGGGAGTACCTACCCTTGATAGACTACCCTTGCAATCGCAGCGCATCTGTCTATTGGTAGGTACCGTTGTACTGAGGTTGAGCTGCTTGAGTTCTACGTCTTTGGTCAGGTTCCTCCAGGCTTCTCGAAGGCCTGGCATCTCGCTGTTTCAATTCTAAACAGTATTCTCATTGGGAAGCCCCCTGGCGTTAGGGCCGCGGCATAGTTGTTTTCTAGGTCTGCTGTGGCAAACCTTATCGCCGCCATGGACTGGATCTGTATGATGTATAGTCCAAGCGGCATCAGGCATGCCTTGGCACTTAGCGCTTTTGTATCGGTAGTATAGAAGCAATTCATTATCCATCTTTGCACTCTCCTCCAGAAGGTCTCCATCTTGCTCAGAACTGTTGCAGGTGGGTCAAAGACCTCGGTGCCATACAGGAGTGTCGGAAGGATGATGCCTTTTGCCAGTCATCTGCATGAGTAGGGTGTCAGACCCTTGGCATACCCTGAGAGTCTCTGAATCCGATTAAAGGCTGCCTGTGCTAGGGTAGTAATATACTCTGGTCATGAGTCCTGGCATCCACCAGTATCCCAGCCATCATAATCCATTCGTGGTCGGCTGTACTGTATGTCCATCTACCTTTATGCTTAAGGGTTCAGGTTTCCTCCTCTGCCTTGGAGTTGTCCAGTGTATCATATCTGTTTTCTCAATCGAAAAGCTGAGGCCTAGCCCTTTGGCTATTTGCTTGACCTGTCTCCATGCCCTCTGTAGAACTATCATATTTCTTTCGTAGGAGTCATTTGCTACCGTAATTTTGAAATCATCGACATAGGAGAGCATAAAACCTTCTTGTGTTGGTATGTCCAGGTGTAACTCCCTTACGTATAACATGAAGAGTAGCGGAGATAAGGGTAATCCCTGCGGGATTCCCGTATTGATTCTGTGTGATGTCCTCAGCCCCCCTGGGAAGAGGACGGTACATGTAACCGGTACGGGTACTAGGTTGTTTTATGTTTTATGTTTGGTTTCACAGTATCGTTAATACTTGTATTGTTTTGTGTGCTATCGGTTGATACACACATTGTTTTATGTTTGGTTTCACAGTATCATTTGATACTTGTATTGTTTCGTGTGCTATTGGTTGATACACACATTGTTTGGCAATATCGCTCATACTGGAGATAAGCGATATGCTGTATTTAAAGACCGCTGATTTCCACGATGGAAACAGCAGACTTCGACAGACNGCCTTTCATCCCATTCTTTCTCAAACTCAACATATTAAGAAAGCAACTGTGACATTCTGGTAAAGGGCGTATCCCCTTTTAACGGAAAATTAACCTTATATTTTGAACAAATCATTCATGAAACTTATTTCTTCTTCCTTGAAACCAAACACTGCTGAACTCATACCAAAATCACACACCCTCTCGTCTAGTGTCCTCCAAGTCTTTTCTATTACTGGGCATCTATCTATTACATGCTCCAGTGTGTCTTCTTCCAGTTTGCATCTCCTGCATGTGCGGTCTTGCTCCCTTGTCTTCCAATCCCGCTGATCCGTGAGATAGCTCTTTCCTGCCTTGATATGATGTATCCGTCCTGCTAGGAACCTCGGCTTGTTCATATATGTCCAGCGGGAGCGGTACGGTGGTTTCCACTTGTACCTTTCTGGGTATAGGCGTTCACACCAAAGGTGATAAACTTGACTCCTAATACGATCTACTCCCATCCAGTACTTCTCATCATTCACGTCTGAGGTCGTGTAGAAGGGATGCGGTTTGAGTGGGAGTACCTACCCTTGATAGACTACCCTTGCAATCGCAGCGCATCTGTCTATTGGTAGGTACCGTTGTACTGAGGTTGAGCTGCTTGAGTTCTACGTCTTTGGTCAGGTTCCTCCAGGCTTCTCGAAGGCCTGGCATCTCGCTGTTTCAATATGGCGGTGCGCACGTGGGTTAGGTTTCCTGGAACGAGCACACTTGATGGTACTGTACGTACGAGTACGGTAGTCTACGGGTACTAACTAGTACGAGTACTCGAGTACTAATACCGGTAGGGTATCATCAGAAGTGTTTGCTGGACTCCCCCTTGTGATGATTTGCTATTCTCAGCCTGGATTACCGTGGGTCCGGGTCCGGTTGGCTTTGGTCTTGGTTAGCTACCATAGACTACCGTAACCATCATGTCGTTTGCGGACAGGGAAGACAGCACTTGTCCCGCCAGTCGGAGTCGGAGATGGTTACAGCATGGCCCTTTTGCCTGTACCGGCACTGCAGAGAACTCGTACAGGACATGCAGTGCAGTGCTAGTACGGGATCGTAGCATCACCACATCACAATGTGCTTGTGGGTTTTGAGTACTGTAGGGGAATCGTGGGGGGATAACTCGACTTTGGCATTGTTCCTTCCCTTTGCGCCACGGTTACAAGTATCACCACGCGCATGCTGATGTCAACGGGAGAGGGAGAGCCAAAAGCAGGATTCGAAGCATCCCCGATCCTACGTCGGCTCGACAGAGAGCCAGTGGATCCGCCCGTTGCCGGTCCTCGATTCCTCCCTCGACACGGCAGGGGTACAGTATACTCGAGTAGACTACGGATAGGGTACCATACCGTAACTCACCTACCAGTGACCGGTGCCGGTATCACAATATCGAGATCAGTACGAGTATGTATTTTCCCACCCTCTCCAATCAAATTCTGCCTCTTCTCACATCTTAGATTGAATTTCAATTATTATTATGCAGCGTTACTTGTACTTTTGTGCATTTTTTTTTTCTTCTTCCCCTGAACTACTCCTTGCCGCTCTTTCGTCCATACCGGTATGTCATGGGGTGGGAAGAAAGTGAGGTTTGAGTGGGACAATCGGTGTGATGTTGCTCCCTTTCTTTCTTTTTCCTTCCACCCTACTTTTTTTTTTCTCTTTTTTTTTTTTTCGGGGCGAGATGTGTGTGTGGCTTTCAGCTTTGCTTGGTCGGTCCCATATTTCTCCTGCTGATATAAGATGTCTGTGCGTGGCTGGGGTGTGAGTGTGAATGTTGAATGAGCTGCTTGCAGCCACCAGAACCTGCCATGCAATACCGTACAGTACCGTACTCGTACTGTAACCCCAATGTAAGTAAGGCGGCCTCGTGTGATGTATCGGTATCATACGATACGGGTATGGAGGAGGCGCCGGTGGACTGATGGCCAGGTAACTTGTGTCGATGCGTGACAGGAATCCGAAGAGGGAGGAGAGAAATTGCGAACCGAGTGATGCCGGTGATTCTTTTGCAGTATGGATGCAGTTATGCTGTCGGTGGCAGGTGGCGGTTCAGCTGGTGCTGGAAGTTGGAGCCCTTTCCTTGTATCATGCCCTACTGCGAATACGCTCGATCGGTATCGTGAATACCGTACTTCGCAGTGCGCTACAGTACTGCACCGGTACGGTGACCTGGGATTTAGGCTAAGCTATAGTACGGTAATCAGTGGCGGGGCCACCTTTTTTCCCTTCTTCCCCATCATCATCATCATCATCATCCCTCGTCCATTGTCTTCCCCGAATTCCAATCAACAGCCACATCCGCCATTTTGTGATACCCTACCCTTGCTCGAGACCTCCCAATTAACAGTTGCTCGAGTGTAAAGATGGAGCGGCAGTTACACGTGTACGAGTACGGTACGGTACCGGGACCCGTGCGGCGCTCGAGTACCATAACCGGACCCCGCGGGAGTGGCTACGGTAATTAATTAATAAATAGATAAATAAATAAAATAAATGCTGATTTCCGACAAACCAGGGCACGAGATCCGAGGCTGTTACAGCATTCAATGAATTTATCCATTGAGTCCTCTTTTCGGAGGCTCAGCCGTAACCGGGTTGTACGGTAAGGGGCGAGGAAGGACTCTGACATGCGACCCTCGACCCCTCCCCAGAAGGGGTAAACTCTGGAGAAGCATTCGAGCTGCTACCGGTGTTTTGGAACTCTGCCGCGCAGCGAACGAGACGGGTATGGCATGCGATGGGTACTCNCTTCAGATCGTGCAGGCGGCGAAAACGCGCTTGGCAGGTTGTGCACAGGTATGGCTTCTCGTGGGCATGTGTGAGCAGGTGCGATTTGAGGTTGTGATGGCGCGTGAATGTCTTTAGGCAGTGCGGGCAGGTATGCTTTCCCCGGACACCGGCGCTAGAGCCAGAGGGACTAAAGGGGGTAACTGGAGTGGTTGGATTTTGGTTGAATTGTGAGGTTGCGGGAGTGCTCGTGTCCGGATGCTGCTGGATCTGGGGGTGAGTGGGAGGTTGGGGTTGGAGCGGTGGGTATTGATCTTGCAGTAGAAGTGACGTAGTGTCTTGTGGTGGTGGTGGCGGCAGCGGCGGTGGTGCAGCCGTAAGACCTGCGCTGTCTGTTCCTGGCACGGTGGTTGCTGTCGGGGACTGGCGCTCTTCCATTGCTGCAGCTGCCGCCGCGACGCCGGGTAGGCTGCCTAGTTCCCTGGAAGGAGTAGCCTCCTTGGGCGCATCTGCGGGAGCACTCATCCCAAAGCCAGCAGTTAGCAGCGCTGCGGGATTCGGCGGCTGTTTTGGCGGTTCGCTGGCGGTAGTCTTGGTGGAACTTGCGGCGGTGGAGGTGTTGCTCTTGCGTTCCTCCAACATTATCTTTGGTGAGGGGCTTCGTTGCCGGTTTGATGCCGCTGCTCCGGTGAGTTGTGTTTGAGGCGTTAGGGTTGGAAGTTTTGTCGGTAATGGTGGTAGGTTTTTTGATGTCCCGGCGGGAACGGGAGAGGTTTTAATATCGGCCCCGTTCGTGCCTGAAAATTGGGACGCCATAGCAAAAGTATTATATAGCCCTTTTCCGTTGGATCGAATCGATTAGTCTGCGTAAGACAAAAAAGTAAAACAGGTTATAAAAAGAAAAAACAGAAAAGAGGCTTTGGGAAAAGAAAATATGTCGGATCAAGAAATGTTCGCTGAGGAAGGGTCTTCGGAGCCAGTCCGCCAGGGCAAGAACAAGGATAGAGCAAGGAGAAGTGAATAATAAGAAATAAAGGTGTAGGGGCAATGCCAATCGTTTGGAGAAGGAACCAAGAATAAGCGGGTTCAGATGGTGCCTACCGGTATTTAACGTATTTTCTTGGTACAACCTGTCGGCCAAACGCCAAACCTATAAGCGTGTGCGACCTGTGTAGTACCACAGAGTGGTCCTTTGAGTAACCACCAAGACAGTTGCTCCGGTCTTCTGTACCGTCCTGTCCAGTCTAGTCCCAGCCAGTCGAAATGAAAAGCCGAAAAGAAATGAATAAAGTCCCAGGGAAAATGAAAATAATGGTAGAAAAAAGAAAAGAAAAGGAAAAAAAAGGGGATTATATCAGTTGAATTACAAGGCTCCCCGCTGTGTATAATGGATGAATGTTTGAGACTTTCTTCTTTTCCAACCGTTGCCCCGTTGAATCGAATGTTTGAGTCCCAAGACTAGTGGAGCCAGTCCCTGGTTCGCTGGTTATTATTAGCCCTCGGGCCGAAAAGCAAAACACAGAAAAACCTCCGGAAAAGAGGGCAAGGTAACTACCTTTTTCTTTTTTCTCCTTCTTTCCGCTAAAGATATGCCGACGGATTACGCCCCAGCCTTTCCTTCCCCCTTTCTCCTTTTCCTTCTTTTCTCTTGTATCCGCCGAGAATTATTAATTATTCCCCAGGAAGATAGCAAGATAAGATGGATGGATGATCCGGGCGGTTCTCAGTGGTCGGGAGGCTGGCGGGGGGGAGGGGTAAGAAGTAACCCGGATAAGGTATAATTCCGCGTTGCTCTCGATGATATGATATTCAGCTGATATTGATCACGAGTTTCGGTAGGCAGGCAACGACACGAAAAAATGATCCCAAAGGAAAAAGGGTTCTCCTTTAGAATTGCCGTGTTTCGTATTGTCTCGAAGATGTGATATATTGCAACCTGGAGATCAAGCAAAATAGAACCTAATGGTTTTATTTTATCTTTTTTTCTTCCCAGAGAGAGAGAAAGAAAAAAAGGGGAGGGTGAGGGGGAAACAGTACGGTTGATAGTAGTATCTAGTAGAGAGTAAACGAGACAAGAATTGGGTCAGCCTCATCATCATCATCATCCACAGGGCCGGGGAAAAAAGCAACCGATGCGTATGAGCAAATGATGCAGAAGACCACTGCAGGGTTAAAAGAAATAAATAAGAAATAAAACAGGGGAGAGGCGTAACGGAAGAAACGAGTAATGATGGCCCGGTAAGGCAGAATGATTAGAAGAACCAAGAAAGAAAAAAAAAAAAAAAAAAAGGGTACAATAAAAATTCCGCCAGGTACGGGTGCCAAAACAACGAAAATTTGACGGGAAAAAGGATTCAAAAAAAAAAATTCGAAATATTCAAGAATTGGCATATAAATGGACGGAATGGCAAGTGTAAAATTTTTGGGGGAAAAAAAGAATTATCGCCAAATCGAGGAATCAGTTCACGTCGATTGGGAATTGAGTACCGGTAATAATAATAATAATAAAAAAGGCAGTGAGAGAGATGAGGCGCAGCAGCGGACCTAAAGTTGCATATGTGTCGTGTGCGGTGGATGTGGGATTTGGGGCCGTTGTACTCGAGTACTTTCTCGGCCCAGCTTCAACCTCAAACCTCACCCCTCGCTCTGCTCTCTCCCACTCTCCCCAACATCTCTCCATATACCCCCCTACAAAAATGAACAGAGAAAGGAGGAAGAGGGGCTGAATGCGGTGGAGCTGAATAACGCAGGAATGTAAATGCACTTACCGTTTTTTTTTGTTTTTTCCTCTTCTTCCTTCTTCCTCTCTTCGCTCTCACTCTCCTCACTCTCCTTCCTTCCCTCGACTTCTATGATATGACTCCGTCCTTTTTCCTTCTTTCCCTCTGTCGAAAAAGTCAAGAAATAAAAAAAATAATAGAAAGAAAGGAAATAAAAAAGCAATAACGGCTGTGAACCAATCAACCAATTCCTTTTCCCTTTCCCCCTTTGAACTTTTCACAAGTAGAGTTTGTTGTGTTTCTCGATTGGAATTGTGTAAATAGCTGGTCTCGTCGCTGTTGCTGGTGCTGCTATTGTTGCTCCTGTTGCTGTGTGGTGTGGTTGCTCTCGTTATGGCTATCGTGGGAAGTGAGAGTAGGGCTGGTGGAGCATCCTCCGCCTCGTAACTCGACCAAGAACAACGAGTGGTTGTCGCGACCGCGGTCGGAATGGTCGGGAGATCAAGGCGACAACAGAGATCAAAAGCACGGTATACAAAGAGTGATTCCCTTAATGAGCGCTCGTCGAGATCAAGGAGAAAAACAAATAAAATTGTTTTTTTCTTCTTTTCTCCCCTTCGAGAGTTATGAACGAGAAGGAAAAAAAAATCCCTTTAGGACTTTTCTTCTTCTTCTTCTTCTGCTCCTCCTTCCAGTCCCCTTTTGCCTTTAAGCTTTTCAGTTATGAGCGCACGTATTATTTTTATTCTCCCTTCCGCAATGTTGTTGTCCGGCCCGGGGTTGATGAGGCGGCGACAAGTGATGGAAGGCGTGAACTCGAACTGTGGTGGCTCTGCCTGCGGAGAGTGCGGATGGAATTGTGGATAGTGGATGGTGTCAGTGGATGGTGGGAGAGATGGATGGATTCAATCGCGACCGTAGAGAAGGTCCCCTTTGGACAATTCTCCCAACGACAACTGAAGGTTACGGGAAAGGTCTCGTGTTGAGGTTGCCGGTAGGATTCNGGCCCTGAAGGAAGCGGTGAGGCTTGAGGTCATGGGTGAGGGGGTGGTCTGGTGGTTGCGGTGCAGTGTAGCGATGTCTGATCGCCCGACAGGTGTCGGAGCGTGTACTATAGAACCGGTTACTGAAGCTGAAGGCTAACTTTAAACGAACGATTTCATATACCGGGAATATACAATTCAATTCCTGCACCCAGCTTATAGCTAAAACAAGAGTGCAGATTGCTCCATAGCCTCCACAACAAATAATAGAATATCAAAACCACATCTTGCCTTAAAACTTTTCTTTCTTTCCTTTCTTTTCTTTCTTTCTTTCTTTCTTTAGCATACACAACTCCCACACCTCCTAACCCTCATTCTCGCACCCGTAGTACCCATAATAGCAAAACTCAGTATTCATACGACAACCTAACTACCACCACCAACCATGTAAGAAAAAACACCCATAGGAACTAACCCCCCCCCCTCACAAGAAACTTCCATGCACTGCGTAAGTAACCAAGTACAAGCGGTGATAAATAACAGTGGCAGAAGTCTTCGGCGCGTCAATCAATCAGTCAATCAGTCAGTTATCGTGAATCGTTCATGGGGAGGAATGAAGGGTTAAGAGAGGGCTGACTAACTAACTATAACCAAACAGACAAACAAAAACAGGACAAAACAACAAGTAAAGCAATAAGAGGTTGAAATAAAACTACGTTCGAAAAGTGAAAGAGAAAAAAAAAAAGGATAAAAGGAAATAGTAAAGGATCCATTCCATCCACCAATCCATCCAGACCAAGGTAAAATAAAAAATAAAAAATAAAAAAATGTAAGAAAGAAAAAGGGGAATGTAAAAAAATGTCACTTTTATCCTTTCCCCCCTCGCCCCGCATATCCAGATATCCGGATGTCTATTCCCTACTTCCAGCCCTCTCCTCCAACACCCGGACCCTATCTTCCAAATTACGGATATAAGCCCATACACCATCCATCCCCGATGCGAAAACATTACTACTCCCCGTCCCTCCGCCCGCTGCTCCTGCCCCGCCTGTCCTGCCGCCCGCCGTGC